>CAAKMY010097231.1:0-25732 GCA_901111285.1 Corrigiola litoralis | reverse complement strand
TAAAGCCATGAAAATGAACTTAAAACCCTTGATTTGGGTGATATTGTATTTGAACGAATGTGTTGATTTATAAACATGATTATGAGTTTATAAACTACTGTATTTTGAGCCTAATAAGAGCTTGAAAAGTACTTGTTTTGATACATTGATCATATTAGTGATTATAAGCAAAGTTAATAAGCTAAAAGTTGCCTATGTGCATGTTTTTCCATTTTGAGTGGCCTTCGAACTGACACTGATTCATGGACCTATAAGTGTCCGATAGTTTTAAAACTTTATGTGTATGTTCTTAGCTATGCGATGGACTTGTTCACCAAAATTCAACTCAATTGGATTTAAAATAAAATCTGTAAAAGTCGTGCAACATAGCAGGTTAGAACATGTTTCGGTGAAATTTGCCAAAATTTGACTAAGTGTTGTGAATTGTGATTGAACATTATTTTGTGATATGAACGCATGGGATAACATTGTTAGCATGTACACTAACATTTTAATTGTTAATTTGCGTTTGAGTTGACTTAGGATAAAAGTCAAAGGTTATGGTCTAAGATAGACTAGAGTTGCCTGAGTTGTAGTCAAAGGGTAAAATGGTCAATTGTGCACAATTGTATTAAACCTAAGGGTTAGAGTGTCATGAATGATATGAATGAATATGGATTGAATTGTGATTATGACTAAACGTAACCAGGGTATCGACATACCAAGGAATTCCTAATGTGTCGGCCGAATTTGCGGAGATTCGGGCCAATGTCCAATAGGGTAGTTCTATGCGGGAGTATAACTACTGACGGGTACTGACTGGTGTATCCTTATACCTTTAAGGTCAAAATAGGGTTAATATAATTCCCTTAAATTGTGAAACATGCCTTGTCTCATAATTTCTACTTTGCTTTATACATGATCTGGAGGTCAGTGTTTAAAGTGGCTTAACTATTATTGATTTAGTTAAGTGATTTGTCATCCGTTCCCTAATTAGTAGTGTCTAATAGTCAAGTGTCATAATAAATACAATTCCCATAAAATGTATGACTAAAGTCATAGTAGTTAATGGTTGACCTATGTCACATAATTAAATAATAAATCCTTAGTGACGACATCATATTAAGGTGTACGACAAATAAAAGGTCGTAATGTTAACTTTATCATGAGTTAGTGATTTGATTTATGTCTGGAGACATAGGGGACTTGCATGCTTGCAAGGGGTAGACCTTACGAGGATTAGTAAGGGGATTTGAGTCTTTTGTTTTCTTAGATTGAAGGAAAAATGGGATTGCGATCATATTGTCACGGGGTGGCAATGACTTGATTTGTTTTGTGTGCTTGAAATGCATTTTAAAATGTTGCATACAAAACTATTATACTCTATATTATTTTTAATGTGGAGTGAAGGTCTTATTGAGTTATCAAACTCATTTTTGTATTATTGTTTAAGGAACAATGTTATGTTGAGATGAGTCATTATGAGCCATGGTACCCTAGAGTTTGGGAGCACTATGATCAGTGGTGGGGGTTACTCTATTGGCCGAATTTTTTTTTGAGATTGTAAGAGACGAGGCAGCTCGTTATGAGTTTTACATGATACATCCCCCTTCTATTTATCTTGCTTCACCATATGTGATAGAGATTATTCCTATTGCATCATCTCCTGAGCCGATTGAGGTAGTTGATCTAGTTATTTGAACTGGGGAACACAATTGATCTAACTTTAGATAGTTTGTTTAAGAAAATGATAACAAAATACTTAATTATGATGCGTTGAAGTATATCACACGTGTCCACAATTTAGAAAATCTTAGGTGGTTAATATAGATAGTATAGATTAGTAAAGTTGAATATATTTAAAATTGAACTTATTAGTGAGAACTAAACTAAACTTACTTTTTCAGAATTAAATTAGAATTCATTTTTTTTTTTTGCTGAACTTAATTTATTGTTTCTAAACTTATCTTATCTTTATTTTTCTCAAAAATAAAAGTGAAGACTACATATTTAAAACTGAAGAATGAAGACAGTGTGATCACACCAAAAGAAGAACACAAGAAATGGTGAAGTCAGTAGTAGGAGAAGAGTCCCGCCTCCAACCCCTCGAGTCCCGCCTCGCTCAATCCGCAACCCCTTCTCAGGTTGGATTGGTCATAGGCAAGCTAAGTCCGAACCTCGATCGCGGGTTCATCTTCGATTTAATCCCGACACCCGCAAACGACGCCGGGGACCCGCCCTGCTCAATCGCTGGACCCAAGGATGAGAAGAAGAAGGGCGCTTCCAAGGCGAAGACCTCGTCTGTTGACTCTTCTTGTCTGATCATTGACAAGGATTGGGTCGCCGAGCATGCCCGTCAGGTAGTGTTTCTATTTTAGGACATGCAGAAAATCTCGGGAGAACCCATTTTTATTGTTGTTATTATAAAAGTAGACGGAGCCATGCTGACCCAATAAAGCGAGCAGCTGGTCTTGGGAGAGACCGTCTACTTTTATTATAAAAGTAGACCAACTTTTTACTAGGTAAATTTTCCTAAGCTCCTTACAAGCCCAAATTAGTTATAGATTTATATGGCTTTATAATAAAAGTAGAGGGTCACTAGCTGTGTTAGGAATACCGAAAATCTCGGGAGAGCCCATTTTTATTGTTATTATTATAAAAGTAGACGGAGCCATGCTGACCCAATAAAGCGAGATACATATATAAGATATCTGATTTGACTTGGGCTTGGGCTTTGAAGGAGCTTGCGTTGATTTAGCTTGTAGGGAGCTTGCGTTGATTTAGCTTGCAGGGAGCTTGCGTTGATTTAGCTTGTAGGGAGCTCGTTTACTTTTATATGTAGAGGGTCTTTTCTAAGATTTTTGTTCTATTTAAAGAGATTGTTTGTTTTTCATAATACATTTTGCAGCAAAACATTATGACTTTTTTTCATTGTTGTGATGAGATAGGTACACATTGAAATTTTAGCTTTAGGTGAGTATAATTAAGCAGTTGTGGAAGGAAATGTGAACTTAGGAATTCCAATAGTATATTGCGAATTCTTGCGTGGTTATGTTGAAAGAGGAATTTTTGTATGAGACCATCTAGTTTTAAGTTGAAATTAAACGGCCTTGAACTCGTTGCTTGTTAAGTGGTCAGTTTTATTATAGTTTTGAGAGGAAGTGACCACTTCAACTCAATTAGTGATCACGCGGCGCCTATTTTTAGTTAAAAGTAGACCTTTTTTTATATAATCTGTGGGAATTTTGAGGGAGTTAACAAATGTGTTGTTGCTTTTATGTTTGTTAACTAGATTTCTGATTCTTTATGAACTTGGTCTACTCGAACATTTCTAGGCTTAAGTTATAGGTTCTAGAACCCAGTCCGAGGATTACAGGCAAGTCTTTAGCCCAGGGATAGAGGTTCTAGAACCCAATTTTAGAACCTGAACAATACTGTGGACCTGCTAACAGCGGCGTGTCATGGCCCCCCTCAATGTGTTTTAGGGTGGGGAATTGAGAAGTTTGAGAAAAATTAGGGGAAGCTGAAGTAATGTCTTTGAGGTCGATCAGTAGCTTGCTGATATTGTTAATTTCAAGCAAGCTTGTATAGCTATAGATTTGTGACCTCATAACAAAATTATACTCTCTGACCCATTTAATTTTCCCCAGTTTTCAAAAGCTGTCAGCTCAAAACTGCTCATAATTTGTTTTTATGTGTACTTTTAAGAAGATCAATAAGATAACGTTATGAAACTAATAGACAAGATGAATCAAAATCAAATTGTAACTCATTAGATAGTTGGAGAATTAACGGTCAAAGTAAATATTGTTTGAGCACCAAACTCAAACTAGGATAGTAATTGTGGAACAAAGGGGGTATTTTAATGTAGCATATTTCTACTTTGGGATGAGCCGGGGGGGGGGGGTTGTGTGATCACTTTGATTAGTTCATGTCTGTCCTCATTGTTGTAACTTATCGAATTGTGATCACTTTTAGTCGGGACTTGGTTTGTGGGGTGAAGTTGGACGGTGCGCCAGTTAATGGTCTAATGGTGCATGAAAGTGTTGCCTTTATTGCGCAGATAATTTTTGGCGCTTTCGGCTTTCCTATGGAGACTACTTCTCAAGTTCTCAGTAGATATGGTATTTGAAGTGAATGTTGGGATGCTTTTTGTTGGGGCTTCTGGTACTCATGCCTCTCCTAGCAAGTCGTGTTCTAAGATCTGTTAGTCTTTATTTCCATTGACTGATTATAAAGCTGGGAATGCCGAAAAAGTTAGACATTGGGAAGACGAGTGGAAAAGAGATGGTTCCTTTCTTTTGTTGTTTCCTCATATCTTTGGACTTGCCACTCTCCACTTTGGAGGAATTGTGGAATCTTCACTTGTGAAGGCCCTATCAAGACTCAGGAGTGAGGGATGGATGAACTAATCAGATAGTAGATTGTGGAAGGGAGATTCTTTGAATTTCTTCCGTTGTAATTCTTTCATGTCGACTTTTATAAGACCAGCCATTTCCCCTTCATGCTATTTGGACATTGGAGGACTCAAGCTCCTTAAAGGTCAGTGCATGCTGTTGGTCTATGGCGCTTGGTGGGATCAACACTGATAACAATCTCCAACATCGTAGACCAGGAACTTCCTTTAGTCCGGATGTCTGTGTCATGTGTAAGAGGAGTGATGAATCTATCTCATTTGTTTCTTCACTGTGATGGGCCTCACGCTATTTGGCTCAGATTGGTGGTATTAGAGGAGAGATGCGTGTCTCCTGCTTCATTGATAGATTTTATCTCTTCACTTTGTAAAGAAAGAAAATTCTTCCAGAAGTGTGTTGTGTTGGCTAGTATTTTGTGTATTTTGATTGAGCAAATCACGATCACCCTCGGGATTTGGGAATATATGTAATTCTTTGTAGTATGTGCGGTGCTATTATCTGTAGAATGTGTGTGGTGGAATAGTTCTAGATTCTTTACAGGCATAGGCCTAGGGTACTTTCAACGATATCCCAATGTCTCTTTTACAAAGGAATTGGGCATATTTGTAATTATTTAGCTAGGAGGCCTCCTTGTCCTATTGTTTTCTTTCGTCAATCAAAAAAGAAAAAACACCAATGTTGCTTTTTGTTGGGATTGAGAGTGTTAGTTTAGTTTAGGGACTTTTACAAAGAAAATGCAAATGTGCTTTATAATTTGCCTCTGTTTGTGCATAAAATTTGAATTTGGGTGCAAAATGGTGTGGATTACTAATAGTTGCAGTGGGAGGGTGTTGTGGAACCAATGCAATCTTAGGTTCTCTCTGGAACTATTGAGTCATTATCGTTCTTGTTTTGTTGTTAGAATTTGTCAAAATTCTGGAGTAGGGGTTGAATTATCTATTTGAATTCTCTGTTGATATGGCTAAAAAGGGCTGATATTGTTGCGACAGTCTTAAGTAAAACCTTTTGCTTTGCAAGAAATTCTAACATAGTTTCTACCACTCAGAAGAGAAATTAAGAAGAAAGAGCAAACATGCTTCGTTGCATCCTTACTTTAACTACTCCAACTGATAGAGATTATGTTCAGAATTCATCCATCTTAATTACTTTCCATTGTCTAAGTTTGTCCTACAGTCATCTTAGTGTTATATTTGGATTGTCTATGAGTATGTTTTCACCATGGTTTATATGCTGAGAAGACTGTCGTTTACAAGTTAGAAATGCTGGATTTGTGCAAATATTCATGTTGGGGTTTGGGTGTTTTCCCCTGGGGGTGGGGGGAGGGGTGGCACAGTGTAGCAATCAATGTACAGAACTTAGAGCTGTCTTGGACGGTGCAAAAAGTGTATCTTACTACTGAAAGAACAGGATTTGCACAAGTTATTATGTCATAAGAGTCTCCGCATGTGATGCCATAGTGACGAGGATGAACATAAGTTATGTTATGCGTATACTTTTACCTTTATTTCCCAACTTTCTGAAATGTTTGCAGCCAAGTATCAGTGTTTGTAAACAACCTCTTTCCCTAGGATTAGCTCTGCGTATCCCGGGATCTCTGTCAGACCTTACCTTCTCAATTCTCATATTGGGTTCTTGTTGCTAGCTCAGGTATCTGATTGTCAAATCATTATTAGGCTTTAAAAATCCAATATATTTCTACATTGGACTCTTGTAGCTTAAATTTCAGATTTGGTATGCCCTCCAGATGTGTCTTGCGTCTCAAACTTTTGTGTTCTTGGCCGTATTTAATGGCCCAAACCTGATCGATGCTTGTCTCGAAAAGTTTCATTGTTTCAATGTTTAAGTCAGTGTATTTTCTGTTTCATAGCTTTTTTTTGTTGCTTTATTTTTTATTTTACTTTTATGCAGGTTTCTAGAATGTTGGTAGGTGGTCTTAAGATTGTTGGTATCTATGTATGGGTCGGAGAAACTACCTTCAAGAATTCAACAATAGTACTTTGCCAGGTAAATATTTCTGTTGACTAACCTATATCTGCACTGCTTTCAGGAATTCATATTCTGTTTGTCAAATATATCCCTCTTCTAAGAAGTTAACAGCCGATTATTTAAATCATATTCGTCTATAAGTATTAAAAAAAAGTAGCGAAATCAGAGTTAGCCTGGCTGCATCACCTTCAGGAGCAGAGACTGGAACCTTGTGATAAGATCTGGGATTCAATAAATTGGCAGGTCATAATAACAGCTGGAAAATCGTAATTAGTATCACTTTGTTAATTATTAGCCTTTGGATCTGCTACCTCTTATTAGAATTAGTTTTTCAAATGCAATCTTTTCAAATTAGAGCCTTTTTGTTATGTGGGACTTTGATTTCCCAATGGAACTGGCTGTGGCAAGCTGCTACCATGTTGGCCATTTTGTTAGTGAAGTGGGCATTGCAATGATCAGTAAATGATGCATGAATGTTAATGCAACTAAATAACTGAACTTCCACTGGAGACCAACAGACACTGCCCAAACAAGCCCTGCACACTTAACTAAGGAGGGACATTCTCAAACTCTCAAGGTTAAGGATTTCTGCTGTACTGTAAATTCCAAGAGATGAAAGAAGATCGTCCCACGCGTAGAAGTCACTAATGGAAAAGCTTACTGCTTTGATTGGTACTTTTGGAGACAGAACTTTTTAAGTTTTTAGGACTTGGCGCGATGTGTGGTTGTTAGAATTTGGTAGCCACATATACAGGTACCTTCAGTCGTATATCCTTTCTCTCATTTCTTATGTGACTGTTACCATCCTTTAACCTCCCTGGAATAGGATCTAAACAGAATTTGGAAACTAAGTCACCTTTTGAGGTGTATGCTTTTTGCATGACAATGGCATTTGGGAGAATTAATACTAAGACGCTGTTTGGTTAAGAGGAGGGAATGGAATGGAATCAAGAAAGAGAAAGGAAGGAAAGGAACTAAAACCGCTTTGATTACCCAACGTGTTTGGCATCTCCTTATTAATTCCCCCCACTCCAACCCTTACTTCCTAACACTGACACAATGACACAACCTTGATTCTCCTCCCCTGCCCAGGCATACTCCTTCCTCCATCTTTGTGCTAATCACCTCTGCAACCTTCACCATTGGTCCAAGTTGCACAATACCACCTTCATGTTTAAGTCTATGGTTTTTGAGAAGTTGGTTGCTGTTGGTTGTTTAGGTTTGGTTATTGGAAGTGGTGGCGGTTTTATATGGATTGAACAATTTTGGTGTGGGGGTGGGTGGTGGTGGTATAAAATGGTGAATCTCTGAAGGAAATATGTACGCTGGTCGTATTAGGCGACAGTGCAGGATGGGGAAGGTGCTGAAATTTGATCCCCGATCAATGGCAGGGGATGGTGCTCATGGCAGTGGCGGCAGCTCAAGTAGTTAGCGGAGGTGGCTAGGAGTAGGACGGTGGAGGGTATTTGATGGTGATGGCCTTTGGAGGTGCTGCTGTTGTTGACTTGTTGGTTGTCAAGGTGAGTTGCTGTCAAAGCCCAAGGTGGGGAATGGGCAAATCCCACCCAGCGTAATGGGGGAGATCGGTCAAGAGGGTTTGGGGGAATAGCTAGGTCATTCAGGAAGCAAAAGTTAAATTGCCTACCCAACTCTGCAGTTCTTGTCATTACGGGTTAGTTAATAAGATTGAAGATTTAGATGCATTTTCAAAAAGCAATTGCTAGTTTCTCTCTCTATCTCTCAAAGTTAAATTGCTTACCCAAATTGCCCCTGAAACACAACAAAAGAAACTACAACATACTGAACGTAAAATTTAACAAACCAATATAAAAAACAAAGAAAGATAAATAAAGTGGACAAATAAACGACTAAAATGACCCGAAAAACAAGGACAAATTACGCTTAACAGCAACCGATTTAAGAGAACGCTGGTTGGGGGTCGGAGACCACTCACTTGGGGGCTATGTTACCTGGACTCGGATCCAAATGTCCGACATGGGTGCATGTCCAAGTGTCGGATTCGGCTATTTTATGAAATTTTTACAAGGTTTTGGCTTAAAATGAAGTGTCCAAGTGTCACACCCATGTCCTAGTGTCAATCGTCCGACACGGGTACGTGATGCAAAATGAAGAGTCCGGGTAACATAGCTTGGGGGTGGGGGAGGGAGGCTGTTTCTTTATCATCATTAAGGGGAGAGAAAGGGATATATGAGAGGTCTGCATTGAATGACATTTCTTGAGGTTTATATGGTGGTGGCAAGTAATTCAAAAGAAGGGTGTCACGGGCTCACGGGACAGAGACCATTCATTGGGGAAGGTGGGGTGGTTGGATAGGAGTGAGAGTGCTTTGAGTGTAGTTTTTGTTACAAAGTAAGATGTAGATTGGGCCAAAATCTTAGTTTAAAAAGCGCGCTTGAGCAGTCAAAAATGCCTAAAAGGTCTAAGGTGTCCATAAGGTGCATGAGGCACCACTATCGTGTACCGCTTATGAGGGGCACCCGAGGCACCTGAGGCGCACACTATGCAAATTGCCACTTTTTTCTTTCTTTTCTTACAAATAGGCTTCCCTTTCTACTTTTTTTTTTTTTTTTTTGACAATATATATTGTTAAACATACATAATTACATTCTCAAAGAAAAGTGTGCCTCGGTTCCGTGAAGTGCGCCCCTCCATTTCTTGGACCCTCTTCGCCTCTGTGCGCCTCTTGCATATTAATACTAAGGCCACAATATAAGTTCCCAAGCATAGCAAATAGTAGCTTGTTGCACGACAAGTCACTCTGATAATGGTACACTTGATATTCTGATGTAACTCTGATTTGAGCACTCTGAAACATACTAGTTCACTAGTTAGTGCTTTTTTCACTTTGAGAACATCTTTGGTTCAATTTGGCTAAATATTAAGCTATATCTTCTTGACAAAGTAGGAGATTCTTTCTCGAAACTTTTATACAGAAGATTTACTGAATTATTTTTGTAAGAATTTTATTCCAATTATTTTCTCGAAACAAAGAGTCTGAGACTAAGCATTACACAATTTCCAAAAATGAGACGTGTTCTAAGAAAGTCCAGGTTTTTCGATTCCCTTTGCCCTTTTGTAAATGAACGTCACCCGTTTGTTTCCTTTTATTATATTACGGAGTATTGTTTTTACGTAAATCAATAATTAAAAAATTGCCAATCCCTTCATCTAATTTCCGTAAAACCAAAATCGTCAATACCAGTCAACGTTTGAAATTTGGATTACAAGGATTATATTAGATCTGTTTCACGCAAGAATTTTTCGCAGTTGTACAGAAAAAGATTATGTACATCTTACCACCCTCACCCCAGCCTCCCACTTTGTCAGAGTCATTGGGTTTTGGGATGATGTTGCTTTTAATTGCCATATTTCAGATACTTTTGTTTACATTTGTTTGCTATTCCCATTTCCATGTCATCACATCTCATAGTTAAAGAGTGGATGGTGATTGACCCCAACTCTCGTAAGATTGTTGTAATAAGCTAAAATAATCACCATGAGAATCTTCACTTACTGATAATAATAATAATAAAAAAGATATCACAAGAGAAAAAGAAGGTAATAGGAAGAAAAAAGATAGCAAATTATTCATTTCAAATTTATTCTAGGGGTGTAGATTTGAGTTGAGAACTAGATCTGCTGTGTTGGCTTTACACCAGAATACCTAGAATATTGAAACCCGAAAGGACCTGTAAAATCAGTTCAAACATGGTTGCCCCTGATCCGCAGGGCCAGTTGCATGTCTTGTGGCCTCACTGTCACTCGCCGAGCATGACTGGCACAGAGGTTACTGTCTTCATAGAGACCAACAAGGTATGCCTCACATGCTTCTTGAAGGGCTAAGACAGCATGGCTTTGAAACCGGAAATCAGGGTTCAAACTCTGGGCTATTTCTCGCACAAGCCTTTGAAATGGTACCTTTTTTATGAGAAGCTGGTTACCTTTCTGATATTTCCGGATTTCACGAAGGGCCGCAACTCCAGGGCGGTACCTGTGAGGCTTCTTCATGCCACCTGTGCTTGGGGTAGACTTACGTATGGTTTTGTTGGCCAATTTCTTCCTAGGAGCCGCTGGTATGGTAGACTTGCGAGCACTTTGCTTAGTACGAGCCATTTTCTAGTGCACTTTATCTATGACGGACGACTCGTTGAAACTTTAATTAGTTTTGTTCTCTGTTACTCTCTTTGTGTTTGTTTGAATGTAAAATATGATGTGATTGTGAAGTCACTGTAATATAAAGGCCTATATATGGGCAATTCATATTAGGTATTTCACGTGCTTTTAGCTTTTAACCCTTTTTTGTTTTTAGTTTTTTAGTTTTTCAAGTTATCTAGATATGGATATAAATCTGTTAGGATTATTTTCCGCGCAAATAAATATAAATAAAATACTTACAAACTTTACAAAGTAAGGAAACATCCGCGCAGATTCGGAGATATTTGCATAATAAATTGTGGTTACAAAACTACCCTTCTGGAGCTTTGTAGCTGATAATATTTTATATTATTGCCGTTTGCTCTGGTTAGCGCATTCTTTAAAATTTACTTCTCGGTTAATTATTGAGCACAACTTCATGTATGCTACCATCTGTTACATGGTGTGTCTCGCATCATATTTGAAGCATGTAGCTATTCAAACTAAAAAAGGGCAATGGGTAGCTTTTGGGTGTGCGTGTAGTCTTGTTTTCCCCTGTTCAATTTGAGCAAACAAATTTCAAGATTTGATTTATCAAGGACTCATGATCGCTTAAACCACCACACCACAGTGTCTCTCCATTACAATTTCTTTCTTTTTCCCAATGCTACAAATCCTTTTATGTTTGTGTTGCACCATTACAACGAGCATGAGGGAAGTTTAGGATTACTGGAATTACAGACCTAAAGATTGTGTTGCCATTGTACTTCCCTTAGAAATTCCTAATGCTTTTACGAAAGAACGGTGATTACATTTTGCCTTATTGTTATGGCTTACTTGCTTTGGATTCATCTCTGAACTATTTTGTCCTTGAAGAATATATGACCTATGAAAATGGAATTTTTATATATGTATGTGCTCTATTTTTGTTGTGTAGCTACTGAATTGATTGCTGATTATGTGTTTCCTGCACAGACTATTCAGGGAGTAGCGGATGTGGCCCCTCTATCCCAAAATGGTGTAGATGAGAGGTTGCTTGTTCACATATCTTATAGCCCTAGAAGGTAGCTTTTGTTTATATTTTGTGCCTCTAGTATTCGTCCATAGTCCACTTGTATCAAATAGTTTTGTTCATGTGCTCTAGGTATAACAATAGTAACTGACTTGAGCAGGTGGACATGCCGAAATTGCTCATTGGCTTCAAATATAACATCAAGCAGCCTTCGACCTTGTGATTTCAAGATGGGAAAAGTCTTAAATTCCCTCCAAGCCTTTAGGTGCATCTACAAATTCGATATAAGGTACATTGTTATTTAAGTACACTATCAGCGAATGCCTTAATTCAGCATGTTTCACATTCATAATTATATACCTGTTTAGCACTGTTTTCATTCATGCTATGTTCATTGAATGATACTTGTGTACTAAGTAGCCACCTCTACCTCAGAATGTTGTTGTTTGAATAGCAATAGGTTCAAAAAATCACCAGAGTTTAGCGTTTCTTGTGTGAGACGGTCTCATAAATTATTTATGCTCTACCTCACACTACCTCACTTGCTAAAAATCAAGCCATCACCTTTTAAATTACGGTGGTCAATTTGGAGGTGGATAAATTTTATGGTAAATGGGTCACCATTTACTATCTCATAAGAGTGATCCCTTTACCTTAAGGAGTGACGTGGTCTCACCTTGACCTTAGCTGACATTGTCTTATTTGAGAGGTTGTGGTTATCGTAGTTGAAAGTCAATTGAACCTTTTACTCAGAGGGATACTAGGCTTCTTACATGTCTAATTAGTGCTGTTTCTTTTCGTCTCAATGTGAATATTGCCTGTGTATCACTACTCTGTTTCTTAACCCCTGAACTATGATGGTGTCTGTTCTAATAAACACATTTATTATGCACAGAGTATATGTCCAAGTGTAGGGCTCCTGACATCTTCCCTAGGTTTGAGCAATGTTTTTAGTTTTTAGGAGCTAGGTGACCCTCCTTGCTAGTTGTAACCTGGGGGGGAGGGGGGGGGGGTTCTGTAGTTGCACACCTATCAATTCAGAGCCCTGAATTGGCATACTATACTGCCTTAAGACGTTTAGGTATATTGATTTTGTGTACTAATATATGAATAAAAAGATCTAAGACATTAACAAGTTTTTTCAATGTTGTGGCAAAAATCACCAGAATGCCAATTGGCCATGAAAAGTTTTCAGAGGCCAAAACGCTGAATGATGTTTTGCATCAAGGAGTTTCAAATCATGCCAAGGAGCTAAAGAACGCAAAAGCATTGGTTGATGGAGGCATGGTAAGAAGCTCCTTACTAAAAGGAGAGTTTAGTGTTCTTACTATGTTTCCCTGATACGGCCTGTTTCTGTTGTTTCCTATTATTCAATTCCATTTTCAATATGTTTCAGCGCATAATGCTCCAAAAACACACTATTCGTCTGCCTAGCTTTATCTTTGGTTGTCTGAGAAGGTTATTGAGTAAACCTAAACTAGGTGTTTGTGTAGCCGTTGTGGGGCCCTTTCTTCATTTACAATTTTCGCTTTTTTTGAACTGCATATGTAGGGAAGTTCCAGCATGCCACCAAAAAAAAAGCTCCCTTTATTTCTCAGATTTTTTCCATATGACTGCATACATGGACTGAGATTCCTCATGTCATGCTCTCATGAAAGAGCCACTAGAGAAAGAGAGCAATGGAAAGAGGGACCACTAAACCAACCACTATTTTTTTGCTGTTTTCAGATCTTTTATTTGTCACCTTTGCATGACTCTGAAACCTATCTACTAGTCCAGAAAATGCGGTATTGTAATCTGATAATGCAACAGCGTGATGCCTACTTAGATTTGCTGACTTGATTTTGAGGCTGCTTAGGTCAAGACGTTTGCGCAAATATGAATCATCTGTAAGCATTTTAGATTTCTGTGTTGCTTGAATGGCCATACCATTTTTTGTTTGCTTTCAGCGTGGTGGGGGGTGGGAAGGATTTTGGGATTCTATATTCCTGCTGTTTGCTTGGAGTAAAGTGACTCGGACCACTTTCTCTGTTTGTCAACATTTTCTTTTCATGCTTTGTGTTTGATATTAGCTCTAGATGGTTATGAATTCTTTCACACTTTGTCTGTAAGACAAAAGGAGAAACTAATACTTTCTTATTTACATCTTTCTATTCAATGAACCCTAGATTTCTTTTTCCGGTGACCAGATCTTAAGTTTGGATATTTGTAATGGTGTTACTGTATCTTCAAGTTGAAATTCGTTTCAGGCTAGAGTCTAGGATGCATACCCAAATCCTTGTATGTAGACTGTAGGCTGATTGATACTTTATTTTGTTTATTCAGTAGAGTTAATGTAATGGTGGATCACTCTTCAAAGTCCAACCAATAAAAAAATATTGTCCCATTATCGGAAAATGGTTCTGAGGTTAGTTAAGACCCCATACATGTTAGTTGGAGAGTCATGCCAGTAGGATTTCACATTGACAGCAATTCCCGGGGTTCAAATGAAGAGCTAGAGTAGCTTCAAGCTTGTGAGAGACTTGTACGCTGCAGTGTTGGTCTTGGGATTGACGTGTTTTATAAATTGCGGTTATATCTTAAGCAGTCATCATTTCTCCAAATTGACATTGCAGATATTTAGATGTTCTTTATAGTTTATCCTGCTGTTTGCTGCAATTTTCTTTCATAAGCATGCTGCAATTCTCCAAATTGACATTGCAATTTTCTTTCATAAGCAATAGAATGCGGAACTTAAAGACTAGATTTTTATAATTATGAATTTTTAATTCATAGGCTATTAGGCTGTGAAACGAGGATGAGCCTTGTACATCTGATGACTTTCTTGAAGTTTCACTTCTTTTACCATTTATTTGATGATCACTGTGATATTGTAGAGATTAGATGTTCTTTATACAATTGATTGTGGATTTTATGAAAAACTTTTCAGCTATGCTTTCTCTGATCCGGTTGCATTCTGCAACACTCTCTTTTCGTATCATTGTCGTGTCTTCTGTATTAGTATGCAACACTAAAAAGTTGAAGTTCTTCACGTTGCTCTCTTTTTTTTTGTTGATAGGTTAAGTTAAATGAGGATGAGCCCTGTACATCTGAGAAGTTGCATGAAGTTGAACTGCTTTTACCATTTATGAAAGATGCATCTCTTGAAGGTGCAGTTACAATCCTCACCGTTTGCATTCTTTATGTTTTGTAAATGGAACTTATTTATTTCTTTTGCTTTTTTGTGTGTGAAGCAAGCAGCCAAAAGGAGGTTGTTGGTGTTCTTGTATTTTCGGGTACTGTTTGTTCTTATTCATATCTGAACTCAAAAGAACTGGTTTCACAAGCCGTAGCTGATATAAAGGTATCATTATAAATCTTGTGCAGTGAGTTTTCCTTTTTCTGAGAGATTTTACTGTTTCAATCTTTTAAGTTCTCCGTGGTAATGGGCTCCACACTCTTATCCTATATGTATATAAATTTATTTGGATACTAGTGTTTCTCATGCTTGGTATACCTGTGCCAAAATTATTGTAATCTTTAACATTTATGTGTATTGGTTGAAGTTTCACTGCCAGAACAAGTTCTGCTTGCCTAGGAGCGACACAGAAGTCAGAAACTCGTTTTGTCACTATATAACTTTCAAAGTTATAGTAGTGTTAGATAACATTTTCCTAGATTTGCTGACTGTTTTTTTTTTTTTTTTTTTGGTAAGTTGTCTGAAAGACTTGCTTTTTCTGAAGGAAGATATCACAATGAGCTTGAGAAGTAGACTCGATATGCTCTCTGATGAGGCTGAGAGGGTAATGACAGCAACTGCTGAAGAAGACTTTGAGACAAACAGTGAAACACCCAGCAGAAACTCTGTCTACCACATCATTGTAAAACCTTTAAGGTAATTTCTTTTTACAAACGACTACTTTTCTTCTCTGATGGCTTTGATGATTGTAGAGTATTGATGCTTGGAATCTCTTAGTTATGTACATGGACATTTTTCCATTTAAGAATTTTGAAATTCTGTTGATGTAAATTGAATGGAGTTTGCAGTAAGTGAGTTCATGTTTTGTTTGACTGTTCTGATTTGCCAGGATTTGTGAGACTAATAAGTGCTTATTGATTATTAATATTCTGGAAGAAATTTGTGGTTGAATCTCTTTAACCTTCGTTGTAGACTCTTCGGCATGGCTTGTTGATTTTATTTTTCATGGTATAAACATTTTGAATAATATATATACTTGATTTCTTGTTGGTGATATTTATATTTATTTCTTACCTAATTAGGTAGTCTGCACATTCAATTTTGGTTTGTTGAAATATCTTTTCCATCTTGATGGATGCAGAAAGGAATTCACACTGCCTTTTCCTCGTAGAGTTTTCGTACCTTGGCTTGCTAGCACATTCATCTGTGACTATCTGCTTCCATCTGAAACATTTGAGGTTTGTTATTCCACTTTGTTAATGCTGTTGCAATGATATGTTGAGATCTGAATATATACTCCTCCATCCTAGGATGTATAATAATCTATGAATGGGATGGGTTAAGACTTTTGTGTAAGATGTTCTTAGAAGAGGAAGGAAAACATATTTTTGAAATACCTGGTATGTCATGACTCATGAGACATTTATATTTTGTTGCAAGATCATATCATAAGTCAGTTATGGCCTCTGCTTTTATCGTGGCCTCCTTGGAATTTATTTGCACCTCATTTACAATCGTTTTCAAAGTTAGTTATGCCCTTTGCTGATAGGCGGGCTGCAGCCTGCAGTTAGTTGTGATTCTGATCAAGTTCCATATTTCTGCATTTGAATGAGTGCAATTTTCGTAACAAATTTCGACTTTGCTCCTTTTTAAATATTGGGGAAGAGGAAGTTGCCTTCTAATGTTGGTCTTGCGAATAATTAAAGACACTGCTGGTTCTGGTGGCGACACTAGGTGTCTTATTGTTTTTGACTCTGGAAAACCTAATAGTCGATACGAGTCCAAACATATTACCTTTATTAATTGATATATTTCGTTTTATTTTTGTTGTTATACATCAGTCTGTTATTTAAATATCCACATGTGAATATTTGTTTGGTTGACATCCTGTTGCATCTTCTGTGATTCCGCTCTACACTTAATATATAATCTAGTTAGGATCTCAGGTACTTCAGGAATGCCCCTCTTTGATGATGCACGTTTAAACTGCTCTTGGAGGTCTTAATTGTGACCGCTTATTTTCTTGCTGACTTCTCTCAGCTGAATTATATGATGTAAATTAAAGTTTGCTTGTACTAAAGGCACAGTAGGGTTAACCTACCGATGAAATAAGAATAAGTTGGTTAGGAGGTTTTAGACTCAGGTTGGTTCTTTTTGATCCTTGGATATGTGGCATTCATGGTGACCTTTTCTGTTGCCACTTTGAGATAAGAATTCAATTTAAAAGAATGTTTGAGTGACTATATTAATTAAGTAATTAATAATCTTGCTGAGAAAGCACTTGTGAGAGTAGTCTTATGCAATTACTTTGTTTTTTAGGCTCTTAAAGATCACTTTGTTGAGCTGCTATCAATGGAAGCTCCTGCTGATGCTTCACTTTTGGAACCTGAAAGCGAACTCCCAACCCTGACCACCAGATCGTTTTGGGATATGGCAGCTCCCTCGTATCAAGCAACTGATGCTTCAGTCATCGCAAGTAAGAGTAGAAAGAATGCTGCGATAGGTGAATCCAAGGGTTCATCAACTACTGCATATTTTAATGGCATTGTCGCTGGTTTTATCCTGCTAATCGCGATTATGATTGGGTCGCTGCTTTATGTGAGGAGTTCAAGTTGAAAATGAGCCCTTGACAAGTGTGGGTGGGAACCAAAGGCTAAACTCATGTTACTGCACTTTACAGCTGTACGTACTGGACTTGGCAATTCCGGACTCCCCCACCCTTTCTGCTTACGAGTTTGAATTTGAAGGCCTTGAACTCGCAAGGCAGTAGATAGTCGAGGAAAAGGTAGACACTAGACAGTGTTGGTTTCTGGTGGCTTTGTTAAAGGAGCCTTGTGTCATTGCTTTGAACCGTAAGTCTGAATAGCTTACTGATGACTATAAACCGTATGATATCCTAGATTCATGTTGTATTTAAGTATTGATTTTTCACATCGCCCAGGTAATGGGTTTTTCCTGTAAACCGTATGACGATCAGTACAAGTTTAATAAGCACAATAATGAATCAGCAGTTCTGGATATTACAAGACCTCGTACAACTCTATAGTACATTAAGATTTTTGTGCCTACCCGTTAAAATCCTGCAACGAACCAAATATGCACAATAGGCATGCATTTCTAACCGAGTCTAGGGTCATCTCCAAACTCATAAAAAGTTGCATATATACCCATTTCCTTCTGGTTTCGAAAGGTATGCATTTTCAAAGTAATCTAGGGTCATCTTTAAACTCATAAAAAAGCTGCATATATGCCTTGCTTCCTTTCGGTTTCATTCAGGGCCTCTATTCTATAGGTGCTTCATGTCGCCAGAACTTATTTCTCATTTGCTACGTCGCTTGGCAGGTCGAGTCCAGAAGGAATTCCTCCAGGATGGTTTGTTGTTGTTGCAGCATCTGATCCTATCAAACTGCAGATAGGAAACAGTAGTAAAAATAGTGACAAACATAATTTCGAGGATCAACCAATATTTTATCTTTGTTTTTTACCTTTTGTCTACTAATACTACCGAACGAAGTTCACAATTTGAAAACCTGCAAGAAATTCACACCAAGATTAGTAAATAGCAAAACAAGGGACGAGGAGCTAATTTGATATATTAGATAAACTGTAAATTAGTTTACTAAAGTCCTCCGGAAAACCAAGAAAAGTTAGTTTTCTACAAGGTCTTCCTGCTTACAAAATGCTGTACTATATGGCTAGCAACGAAATGCTTCATAAGGGTATTTTGGTGTAAGGCTGGATTAACTTCGCAATCGATAATATAGATACAGCACTCACCATGTGCAGAGCTCATCCTTCAGTAATGGGTGACAGTCATTCCCAAACTCTTGCAGGGTCTCAGACAAGAATGCGCTGTGGGTAACGATAGCTATCTCCTTCTCCTTCCTAGTCCACAACCTGAAAGAGACATCATCTCAGCCCTTTTTTCTTAAGTTCAAAGAAAATGATGGAACACAAAGCATATGACCAATCCTTGATAAAATAGCAGGTACTGAATTAAAGGTCACAAGAAGGGCATATCAAATTAAGGTTGGCAACGCCAGGATCACTCAGTCTTGATCAGTTGATAAGCTAGAGAACAGCAGTGCAGAAAACTAAGTTAAAAAAGGATGATGGGATGAAAAGCATACGACTTATGCTTGATGAAATATCAGGCACTGAGTTAAAAGGCCACAAGAATATTAGTAATGCTTAATAACCATAGGTTAAATTACCAAAAACAAGAAAAGGCGAAAAGACCTATGTAGTAGGGAGCATGGGGGCCTATCAATTAAGGTTGGCAACGCTAAGATCACTGAGTCTTGATCAGTTGATAAGCTAGAGAACAGCAGTGCAGACAACTAAGTCACAAAAGTGGTATTGTGTTTCCTAGCTGTCTGTGGACACATGTTTCATAAAACCATTAAGCAAAGCAATTCTGACTATGATCGCCAACTGGAAAAGATCTACATTAGGAGACCGTATTACGAATTTACGATATGTTGCAAGATGGAGTATTCACCATTTCATGAACTCCATTCCTCGTGCTGCAAGTTCCTTATCTGACTCCCTTGCATCGGGTTTCCACAAGATGTCATCATTATTTTCTATCTGGGAAACCAAGTCAAATATGCACTTCAGATCGACCTTCACGTTAGAAACAAAATATTGCTACTCATAAGATCATAAAGATTACAGTATAAGTTAAGAGTTTACCAGAGAAAAATCTATCGCCGGAAATAGTTTCTTATACTCACTAATGCTTCTTCTCTTATCACACGTATTAATTCCCTGCATAAGCATTCGGCCAAGTAAAATATACAGCATAAAAGACTAATAGACGCACATGCTTATGTTGAGAGCTCTGGAGCGTCATCAGTAAAAGATAATGCGCTCCTTGCTCAACAGATACAATGGATCACGCGCTATTGAAAATTATCCTGTCAACATACTGCTGTTTGTCAGACTGAATCAAAAACGTACCATCCGTTCTCGACAAAGTTCTTGTGCTATAAATGGGGGGCAACGCAGACTGGACACTGCAGCATGGTCCGTCTTTACATTCTCTACCATTAAGGGAGTTGTTTCCATCCCCTTTGGACAATTGGCCCCACCGAAGACTCCAGCTGCAGTTTGCAATGTCCTACGAACATAGTTTAGAACTCAGAACAAGTATATGGACAGAGAAACTAAAAGAAAGGTAAAAACATAGAAAAAAGGATGTAGAACAAGAGATAGAGGATTGGTTTACACCTTCATGAACCCGAAATCCAGAAAACAGTAAAAAGAATCATAAAAAAGTAGGGTGATGTAATTCTTGTCAGAGAAATATGATACCATATTACTATGCAAATGGGAAGGTCCTAAGGATCATAAAACGCCAAGGCTGTTCATACAGTTTTTAGTAGTGAGGACTTCCACGAAGACGCAAAACCATGAATTTCTAGCAAGGACATTGTCTTTCATTACTCTTTCAGTCTTTTGTTCAATGAGTAGAGAAATATTCGTATTATATCACAGCTTTCAGCAACCAGTATTTTATTCATAATCAGATGATGGAACTACAGAGACGAGTATATTAGTACGAAGTCAATCTTCGAAGATGAACTAATTAGGGGTAAATCTTAATCTACATACCCCTCAACAAGCGAGAGATTTTGGTGAACTAGGAAAGAAGCAAAAAAGTGGTGCAATGGGTTTTCCTAGTGCACTTGTGCAACAACAATCACTATTCTGTCAGAACTACATATCCTCCAGCAAAATGGAGTAACGTTTAAGCGTTGAAGACAGAACCTGAATGTTCAAAAATGTTTACAAGGACAAACATACATACCTTAACAAAGGAGAGGTTATGACCAACTCGATCTTCTGCATCAGTCCACAATCATAAACATGTTCTCGGAGATTTTCAACCTGTGTCAAGATCACATCCACAACTTTCAGTCAAATGCAGGCCCATACAGAAATCTCATTACAAAATAAATACACAACCAAAAGAACAAAATACCTGTTTCCATCCAAGTGGTGAGAGGCAGGCATCTAAAAGTTCTGGAGACGTCTTGCACTTCATTGCACCTTCAACATTGTGAACGCCTTGTGCATGCCTAACCTATATAGTACATATCCAATTAAATCGACTAGTTGTGACCATGCCTAGAATCAGTAAATCCAAGTTCAGAGCTGATGCAACTACTTCAAATAAAGTCCCGAACGAGGCAAAAAAAGAAAAGAAAACAATAAGAAACAGAAAAGATATGTACCAGATGGAGTATTTTACACCGGTGCAATGGGTACATACCCAGGCCATCTGCAATATCCATGTCGAAATCAAGAAAGGCACTGCAAAGTTTGGAATGAAAGAAGCAAACCCAGATGAGTTATTATTAAGAAGTGAGCAATTGAGCATAACAAAATGAACAACTAGATATAGGCACAAACCTGCATAAAAAATACTCCGGAAAATCTCGGAATCAGATAAAAGATGTCAGAGTTTGTCGTCTGCCACGGAATAATTAATGTCATAATCAGAAGCAGTTCACATATATCATCTTGTTTTCTTAATCTGGCATGTGTACAAGACCTTGTTTGTTTAATCTGGTTACTTACTGAAAGACACAAGTATGTCTTAGATCACAAATGTAAAATCAAATTGAAATATTTCCAAATCTCTTAAAAAAGCCAACTCATCAATGATTCATCAACATCTATTTGACTAATTATGCATGTATTTGTCGCATAGCGAATCGAATTCATGAGTGTGATAAAATGTCAATGTAATCAAGAAATGGGCACTTACTATATGTTTGATTGCTTCTACAAAGAAATGGAAAAATTAAACACCATAGTCAAACTCCAATTATTTTACACCACATATCTTCCAATGATCTGGTGATCACTAATTAGACAACAATGTCATTATATCTAAAACTACCATCTCCTATATAGATAGAAAGGGAAAGCAGAGAGCCTATCATATTATTTGATTTAGACGTGTATACACTCTTTCTACAGTTGTCTTTGGAAGACATATATTAATGTAATTCGATGTTCCAGACGCAACTACCCATTTGTATTAATTAATGAAAGCTCCCCCTTCTGTTTGATCTCCAAGAATAAAATTACCCATTTGTATTCTACATGATACAAATGGGTCATCTTGCTTAAAAGAGAATAAGATGGCGCTATCGGATATTCGGATTAGGAACATATCTCGATACCACCAATCACCATCTCGCATGCTATTCCTAAAACCATCCTATTTGTAAGGGACATAAATTCTCAATCAAACATGTGAGAGGATGATATCGAAATGTATTCAAACAAGAATACCATGACAATTGACAATCTACTAATATCATATGTGATCACCCTTAAACCATACTGGGCGTAAACACACATCAAATTCCCATAAGTGCAAGTGCAACAAATGTGTAACAAAACGCAAAACTCAAAACAAAAATGAAAAAGTTCACCCGTCGAGAAACAAATATTATCTACCAACATAAGGACGTAAAAAAGCAAACAACAAAGAAACAAGAAAGTTACCTTTGTGAACGTGTGTTTAGAAACAGGGTGGAGTTGAACTGGCGGGGATAACAGTTAAGTTGTTTAACGGTAGTTCAAAAATATCTTATATATCTTATCTTTCTGTATAGTGTTGACATTTTGCTTTTTAGCGGGTTTCTCGTGCTGGCGATGTTGGCATCATTAACGGGGTAGATCCCACATGAACGGGAGACATTTTGCTACAACGGCCTTTTAGCGTGCCCCACGCACGTCAGTTCGTCAGAAATTACAATTGCCAAAGTACAAGAGTGGAAGTACGTAAAGGTCACTTGATCCTACTTCTTTGGACCTTAGATGGCCAACCTACCGGAGTCTTACTAGATTGAAGTACTGCGTTCACGTCAAATTATATTATAGACACATGTCCACTATCGAACATGGACTCATCGAAAGAAGATATGAAAAAGTAGGAAATTGTTCGTTCTGCGTACATAGGAATCCTAAGAGAACCTCAAAGCAAATAATAGAAATTGTAATGGAATAACTACCCAGAGTCACATTCAACATCCAAAAATTTATAAACGGGTAATTACTCAAGACTCGAGAGTCACTCATACATCCAAGATCAAAAAAAAATTCATGGTTGGCACTAAAAGTTTATATGAGCTACTGATTTCAAGAGAGATAAAATGATGAACGCTATCAAGTAAACTACTATAATTTTATATGAAAAAGTATAATATTAAGAAAAAAACTTCAAATGATCTAAAAGTCAGCAACCAAACAATTGGAAGAAAAATAGTCATTTTCGCTTTGGTTATAAATGTTTTTCTATTATTATTATTATTATTATTATTATTATTATTATTATTATTATTATTAATTTTGTATCAAATCTATTAACTTTTACATTTTAAAACTTTTACTTTCATTGCCCACCAAAAAATGTTGCACTGAAGTAACATTGGTATACAAAATTTTAAACAAAAAATAAGAAAATATATTGCCAAAAGAATGTACACTTCCAAATCTGCGGTGCTCAAATACATAAACCCAGAGATCCCAATTGCACCTTACACACGAATAAAACTTGGTTTATCATATAAACTGGCATTCAATTATTATATTACGTTGAGAAAATACTATGAACAGACATATTTTAGTAACTGTTATACAGCGCACCCCTTGGTGCAATTATTTCTCTTAGGCAATCTTCTCATTGGCGACATCACTTGGAAGATCAGGACCACTTGGAACTTTTCCAGGGAAGTTTGTCGAAGGAGAATTAGAGCTTGCCATACTGCATATTATTATGCATCAGAAAACAGATTCAGTCAGTGTTAAAAGGAGCTAAGGTTTTTTTTTTTTTTTTTTTGACAAAAGAAAAAGGAGCTAAGGTTGCTTGAGAGACAATGCAATAATTATTTTTAGTCTATGCTCACCCTTTGTCCACAAAGACCATAGAACGAAGCTCACAATTGACAAATCTGCAGAAACAAACTCAGTAATGTGATCATACACACAGTAAAATCTGATAGAGTAGAATATATGAACATTATGAACAAAAATGCTTTAGGAATAGGGAGAAAAGCAAACTGTTGTATTTTTTTCTTTTTTCAATCGAACTTTTGACGAATACAATATGACAGATTTGACCATGCATTTGAAAAAAATAAGTAAACAACAGAACATTGAATATGAAAGTACAAAACTTACTTTGTACATATTTCATTCTTGACCAATTGGTGACAATCATCTCCAAATTCACCAAGGGTGCAAAGCAAGAAACCCCAGTGGCTAACAATAGCAATCTCCTTCTCTTGCCGGCTCCATAACCTACGGATATAGGAACATGTAATAGGCTAATAGCTATGGTGTTTTCCACTTTTGCAGCCAAGCAGAGTAAAAGATTCGTGAATGAAAAATACCATTTCATAAACTTCATTCCCCTTTCTGCTACTGCTTCATTTGTCTCTCTGATATCCTCCTTCCACAATATATCCTCATCTGTTTCTATCTGAACCAAGAAGATTACAAACGAATTTATCAACAAGAAGAAGTCAGGGCAGTAACAGGCACATATTGCAGGGCACAAATTGCACATAACATGCAATTACTTTCCCTATATCCTAACTTCAATAATAACAAAGTACTCGCCAGTGAGAAATCAATCGCAGGGAAAAGAGATTGGTACTCTTTCTTAGTCCTCCTCTTATTACATGGAATGACTCCCTGAAATCAGATTAGGAGAAACGAGCATATGTTAAATTTGCACAGAGAGAGAATAATATCACCCAAATAAATTGGACACTATAAATTTATAAGTGGCATTTTGGTGTCAATATGGTCACTTATTAGCTCATCAGTCCTATTCTTCTCAGTCAAAGCCAACAGATGTCCTGAACAAGCCAGCGCCTCCAAACCATTAAAAAGTTACAAAATTGACGCATCCTTTTTCACATGCATATCTCAAAATCCCCGGCAAGTTAACTACCATTGCAATTTGTCCGAATTTTATGCTTTTCACAGCCTCAGGTATCAAGGATAACAACCCCAAAGACCACACCAATTGCATCCTTATCAAGATACGGCTCAGAACAGATGGTAGCAAGTCAAGAGGGATGGATCATCAAAATAGTGCTGGTAAATATGCAGTCAAGCATAAGGAGCAGAAGTAATTTGTCTTTGACAACTGACATTCGTTCAGACTTTTGGATCTTTACACCCAAAGTGATGGTTTTCCATTTCTCGGTCTTTGTTTCCTTCTTACCCACCTTTTGGAGAGAGGGGAAACAAGCTCCAGAGAAAGAAAAATTCAATTGACATACAATTGCTTAAGAATTAACTATTTCCTTTTATGGCAGAACCCCTCTAAGTTGCTTTAATCATGTGTAAGATAGAGCACATGATGTGACATGAACCCTAAAAAAAGGCCGATGTCACAAGGAGTTATCTCCATATGACTTATCTTATTCAACTCAAACGACAATCTGCCTGGATCATTACATACCAAGTGTTCCCGACAAAGCTCAACTGCTAGAAATGGAGGGCAATCAAAACTTGATATAGCAGGGCGTCCACTGTTCCCTGCATCTGCCACCATGAGTGGCGCGACATCTATACCATCAGAATAGCCACTGCCTCCAAAAACCCCAACTGCTGTTTGCATAGTCCTATATAGAATCAGAAGAAGCAATGAGCCAGTCATCAAGAGAACTAGATAACTCTTGAGATGATAACTCAGATTGACGAGACTCCCAAGAAAGCATTCTCCAAAGGTATTTTTCAATTTCCGTCAGTTCATGAGCTTATGACAATTTGCAAATTAGTTGGGGTGGTGTTGTGCGGAAAGCGTGCGGATCAACGATGAACTACCTACGAGTAAACAACTAAAAGACACAAGATTTACGAGGTCCACTATCAACGTGACAGCAACGTCCTCAGGGCAGGAAAACTCTTTGTTTATGATGGTGAGATCACAGATACAAGATGACAGAGATTTAGATCTCAATAGGCCAACCC
>CAAKMY010097220.1:21609-78555 GCA_901111285.1 Corrigiola litoralis | reverse complement strand
CAATTCTTTACATTTGCTTTTTCACATTTGTCGATGTCATACTTTGACCATTTAATAACTCAAAATATAAAATTGATAAATATTTAAAGTTATAATGGTTGGATTTATATTAAAAATACTTTTATACGGTTATATTATTAAAAATTTTATATTTTGAGTTATTAATGGGTCAAAGCAAATGTAAAAGTAAAAGAATGGATCATTGTTTTTACCATTTTCACCAATTTTTAAATACTTCCTCCATTTTTACCAATTCTTTACATTTGCTTTGACCCTGGTATAAGTTCATTCTTTTTGTTTTCTTTAAAAGTTCATGTGTAGCCAATAGTTTATGATCAAACCTTATCCAAATATTACTCTTTCAAGAAAAATTCAAAAAGTGTAGTCTATAGTTGTTTATCTCGGTTGATTTTTCTCTTTTATAGACGAAAAAAATAAACATTATATGAGGACCATATGGTCTTCCTTACAAGTATTATAAAGTTTAAAAAAAATTATTCATCATGGTCAATTTTTTTTATTTCTCACTTATATGATCCTATGGAGGTTTAGTTTAGTTGGTTTTCTTATATTTATGTTTATGTTTCTTTTTGAAATATACTATCACTATTATTTGTTGATCAAGCAAATGAAATAGATTTTCTGATTTATTTTTTAACATTGCTTTAGTCATAAAAACTACTAGTTCGAATGAAGAAAGAAATTGTAGTGGTTAAATAACCAAAGGAACAATAAGAAGACAACGAATTATATCGCCTCTCATCATGTGGGAAAAGTTAACAATATAGTTAGGAAAATAAGTTTGTCTTTTCACAATCGTCAAGTTCATATTTTGACCATCAATAACTTAAGATATATAATCGAAAAAGTATAAAAAATATAATCACATAAAAGTATTGTTAAATAAATTTTACCGTTATAGATTTATTTTTATATATTGAGTTATTGATGGTCAAAGTATCAAACAAAAGCAAACTTAAAGAATCCAAATGAATGGAGGAAGTACAAAATAGAAGAATATATATGTCTCTCAATTATAGTCTCCCTTATAGCTATGACTTCCCAATACTTTGGCAAGATTATGAAGGGTGTGTTCCGTGATTAATGTGGTGGTGATGATGCTAAATGTACATTTATATTTTGTCCAATGTATATCTAGCTTAGTGAAATCCCAAAGTATATAGGTACCTTATTACAAACCAAGCAATTGTGATGTTATCCTCTTGTAGTGCTAGTTTCGAGACATTTTTACATCATAATCATTAAGGGAATTTAAAATGTACAAATAACATTAATGAAAAATACTAAAATGTCAAAAACAACATGTGTGATTAATTTAGGGTCATTTATGACAAGAGATTTGTAAAATTACAATATGTTTTATCCAACGCAAATGTATAAATAACAAACAACACAAGGTTGTGCGTTTCAGATCTAATACTAATCCACAAGTAAGGAGAAATGTCGTTTGATCTCATCATATGCCATCGTTGCTTGTTTTGAAACAGGTTGACAAAGACAACTTTCTCTTGAATCCTACTACGAATCTGCAAGAAGTAGATATTATGACTATACAAGATAGAAGATTTTGAAAAACAATTGTATTACTCAAAAATAGAGTAGATAGCATATATAGTTGATCGCCTTAACTACAAATTCATAACAATATTTGCAAGTGCTTATGTATAAAACCCAATAAGAGGTGTACCGGGGAGAAATGAGTCAGTAATTATCTGTGTTGCCTCCTATATGAAAGATTGAATGGGTAGGTTCCTTGTGCTCCCTATCATACCCAAAAATAGACAAAACCTTTTCTAGATTTCTTATTTTTGTTGGGTGAACATTGGCTTACATTAATCCTCATAACATTTTGGACATATCCTTGAATTATGCTAGATTTTGTAAAAAAGGAACACACCACAGTAAAAAATTAATCATTATCTTTTATGATCCGATAACATTACATGAGTGGAGGAGCTGACGCTGACCTAAACAAACATCACTTTTTTTTGGGTTAGGTATGTTTTTTTTTTTTTTTTGAAACCATGGGTTAGGTATGTTGGAATATCAAAATCAACAAGTTTGCAGGTGAAGAAGCGCAACAGGAGAATTTTTCTTCCACCATCAATGCTTAATTGCTAGAATTCCATACGTGCAAACTCGTTTCCTAAAGTGGAAGTCTAAAATGGTCCCATGGGCCATGGCTCGTTTTTGAGAGCCACTGGCTAGTAAAGTAGTCAACGGTACTTGTGGAACTAGAACTGCTTATGGCAAATCTGTCAACATCTTGGGCTTGAATATGCTTCCGAAATGGTTGTTCTCATTCAATAATTTAAGACTTCGAAGATCAACGTCACGGACTTGCAGTCAATCCCACTGCACCTTTGGTTTACAAGAAATTCAAGCCCACTGAACACGGCATGTACTATCAGACTTCTAGAATAGTCTCTGCAGCATGCCACTATGTAATTTCGTCGACACAATAGTATCTCATTCTAGGCCTATCATATCCTTGTTAATATGCAAAGTTACGCTAGTCTATCTTATTAAGACTGAAAACAACAAAAAAGAGGGTATCAAAAGTTTGCCATAACGTGACGCATAAGATGTAAGCAGTGTGTACTGCTGGGTGCTCTGCTGAGGCTTAGAAGTCAGAACTAGGGAGAAGTGTCAAGTGCTGTCTCGTGAAAAAAAGTCATACAAGTTCAACAAATACGTCTAGCAAATTGGTTGAAAATGCATTCACTTGCACCTACTGCTGCAAAATCGAGAAATTGAGGCGAGTTCAAATCACAGCCATGGGCCAACATCCATCATAAAGTTCATTTGACACTTTCAAGGATTCCAGAAAGCCCAGCTGGTAGTTAAACATCAGCAAACCGAACTAAGACTATAAAGTGCGGAGTATTAATTTGCCAATACCTCTGTGCAAGGCTTGGTCTAGTGGTTTGTTTGCTACTTGGTGACCTTGAGGTTCCAAGTTCAAACCCCGCTAGAGGCTCTTGGGAGGAAGTTTTCCCCCCTTATTACCCCAACGGTCCGACACGTGTATACCGGGTCAACCCGAGATGGGTCAGGCTTGGTAAGGGTCCACCTTACCTACCTCAAAAAACATAACAAAATATCTATACATTGATAAGTTGAATGTCTGAGGGGACAAGGAAAAAGAAAGGAAGGGAATTTAAATAACTGTGCTCCTAAGACTCAAATTAGCCTGAATTTTGCCCCTTGGCCAATCCAAAAATGTTTCTAAATTGTCCAAAGTCCTAATCACCAATAAGATACACAAGTTTCTTCAATTGAACCCATGACATAACAACATAACTAAATCAAATCAAAACAAGCGGAATATAATCTGCATAAAATTTTATTCACAATGTCATGATCAAATTCTAGGGGAAAACAGCGAGTTGGAACTAATCTAGCATACAACGCATTGTGCATGTAGGAACTAGGAAGGACTTCGTGTCTTTTCATATTTCACCAAAGGGAAGTGCCTCAAGTATCTGCCATACAAAGGCCAAATTCAGAATCCAAAGACATTATGGCCAATGGATCGCCATCCCCAAACAAAAAATCATCCATCTACAACGAAAGAAGAAAATGAACTTAACTTACACGGTTCAAAAAAAAATACAAAATAAAGTTATTGACAATTCTATTGCTAACACCAGCAAACAGATTGACTAGATAAACTTCCACAGCAAGCCAAGGGAGGTGATCAGGAATCAAGGCCCTAAACAGAGGAAAGCCAAGTCAATTTTTTAAGGTCAAGTACAAATTCAAAACTTTTTGACAAACAGGCAAAAATGGCATTGACAATTCTAGTTCTAAAGGTAGAGCTTGTCTAAGTACTATCCATGAACACAAGGTCGACTAAAGAACCTCAAAATGAACAAAACAATAATCTAGCAATATCTCACTTAATAGATGACCATGGACAGCACAAACTATAGTTTTAAACCTACCCTAAAAAAGAGTTTAGAGCCTTTAATTCTGCATAATATACTTCAAGCGCAGAAAAGCTAGAGAGGGATCTCAATTCATGATATTGGAGATCATCCTGATTGTTACTCTCGAGATTTCACCATATGATGCTTTCCCCCAACATATTGTTTGTATCAGACTTCTAGGATAGCCTCTGCAACGGCAATTGATAAGTGCTTTCAACATTTCTTTTGTATTCCAACACATCCTTCAGTAAGATATGAAGTTCTCCAACAGAAATTGTGGATCTCTGTGGGGATGAATGGCATTATTACTCCCCTAATCATGTTCAGGACAATCCATGACCGATCTCCATTCTCCAATATATTATGCCTTCTCATTTTCCAAAGGCCTCTGCTAGATTATCTTCCAAACCCTAAGAGACTCGACAAACTCATCATTTGACATTCATCATACTACTGAACTTACACTTCTAAACAATTCAATTTTGTCTTAACTATATGGGCAAAAGGTCCACTTCATATGGATCACAAACCTTTCATTCTTTGTGAATAGACAAAGAGCAAATGCCTACATGCTCAATTCCATCATAGGTCTTCTGAAACCCTATTAGAACAGACAACTGAATACGAAGGCAGGCTCGCTTACTAGCTTCCATTTACTTTAAGGGCTCGCCTGGAACAGGGGTATTAGGGGGTAAAAATTACTGGGGTAATGTTTATGGGCTAGACTTTGTGCTGGATTGGGGGGAATTGTTTAGGTGGGGTATTTTTTCCACTCCAATGAAGGGTATTCATTCCCCTTATCTCCCCTAGAATAATACTTCAAGGGGTAAAAGAAATACACACTCCTTCCTTCTCTCTCTCATCTTTCTTTACCAGCACTGTTCATTTTCTTCTATCTTCTCCCATGGCTGCACTGCTCACTCTCTCCTTCCATGGCTACACTGCTCACATACCAACCTACAAGTATGAAAAACTTACCCCCTTGAATGAATCCTCTAGTAATTGTTTTCCTCTAATATGTACTCCATTAATTGCCACTATCAATCCAGTCGAGGCCTAATAAGAAAAAGTAATACTTGCTTCCAGGAGGACTTAGACATTAGACGTAAAAACTAGAGACTAATATCAGATAGTCTGATACAGTTACCATATTCCACTTGTCAACTATGCCAAAATATACATCATGTGCATCCTAATATCATAACATGAAATCCTTTCCAAGGTTGATGCAGACAAAATATGAACATATTACCTATCCATCTAAATGAAGGTAGAGCCCTACTTGTAATAATCTTACAAATTTCAAGTGACATTAACTCACTGGGAAATCGATATCTTAATAGCCTATAGTGCCAATAAGTAATAACCAAGGACTTAATTTACCAACTCAAATCAACTACCACGAATCACATTGGCACCTAGCAGTCAGAATCTAAATCTTGGCCATAATGATCGTCCCTGCCTCCCTGGGACTCCAGCTCAGCAAGGATGTCTATCAAATTATTTGGACATCAGAAGTCATATTCTGCTTCTAGATACGGTGCTAGAAAAGTGAGTATCATACAGAGGAAAAAAAAAAAAAGAAAAGAATAATTGTCCTAATGATCCAATAAGAATTTGACTGAATTATAAATATCTGGTTGATATTCACCGTCAGTGTAATATGAAAAAAGTTTACAAAATTTCAATTTCCAATCCGGAAAATTATGCCATTGCTTTTCTTTCTTTTCTTTTCTTTTGTCCAAAAAAATTACATAGCAGGCATCTAAATGACTAAAAGCTTTGGCAAACCAGAGAAATCATGAAAGCACCAGCACTCAAAGGTATGAAACAAGCAAAACATACTAAACATGAACATCAAGGTTTTTAATGAAGAGGGCTTAAGGAGCATCTAATTACCTACAGAGTCTGAAATACAAAGGAGTCCATAATTATATGTTTTAAATGCATCAAGATCATCTAATTTTCAAGATTATCATGGACATAACACGGAAACAACTCCGGCTTCTCTGGATCTCTTTGAAAATCCTTAGCATATCACCAATGCATAAAGCCCATGTACATTAAACATTGCTCGACCACCCGACATTCATCATACGTCATCATTGCAATCTGAATGCATGTGATGTATTAGAATGACGCTTATATCACATATGGCATATACAACTAGTAATTAATGAGCACAGTTAAAAGTCTTTTCTATTTCCTCTATTGACACTTGTGTATGATGAAGAATGCAAGAAATATCAAACATGGTCCAATTCCAGTGCCAGAGGAAATTTCACTTTAAGCGAACCAAATTAAGTTTGATCTTGGAACAAATAGAAATGAACAGAGTAAATCAGCATTTTTAAATTTTTAAATTGATGTCCTACACCTTTAAGCTTTAAATAGCAGCATATTCAAACAAAGTCTGATGATTTCTACGAAACACTGACATCAAAGTTATATATATGTAAGTCATTCCCTATCTCCATGGCTCCATAGACAAAAGAAATCTCATTCGGCTATTTTTACAGCACCAAAACTCACAAATTTGACACAAATGAAATCTGGGTCATTCCATCTTTGATAGCTTGCTCTTCATCTAGTCTGGTCTATACCTACAAGAGTGAAAGAGGGTATGTTTTCTTTAGAGAAAGAGGAAAGAGCAGCTGACCTAAATGAGTAACAGCTAGAAAAGAGAAAAAGTATGATCACATCTTCTAGATGAACAAAAACAAGTTCATTGGCTGTAGCTGAGACAGAAGCTGCCTATAGTACACCACCCCCTTTTTACCATTTTAAAGGAAAACGTGGGTGACCACTGATGACCATCAAGCCAAGTTCCAATGTAGTGCTTTAAACTTCAAACTTTCAAATTATTCACAAATAAAAGTGCACAGAGAACACAAGGGAGTACACTGAAAAAGATGGCGACTCAACAAAAGTTTAAAACGCAACCACGAAGTAACAACAACAAGACCAAGCAGAGGAACAAGACCACAGACCCATGTGGACGTGGTATAGTCGATTAAATTAACCTGTCTCATCACCTCCCTTTATAATTCGATAATCAAAACACTCATAACCTCAAAGGCTCACACAGCATTTTATTTCCAATATCAAATGCTCCAATTCATCCTACATTATGACCTGAGAATCCATAAATAACCATCTCCACAAAATGGTACACCTCAAACCACCAACAAATCGCAAAAGCATGACAATAATGCTTTACCATTTCCCTGGCACCCTCTGATCCTTGATATAACAACAATTTCATTTCTTCGAAATCTTAACCTAACAAACATTGTGCTCAATTTTTCCATTAAGTATTCCCATCTTTTCTACCTTCCATTCTTCGATAACTTCACTACAGTCTAAGTAAAGTTATCATATCCACTTGGGCATTCTCAACACTAATTCATAAACTACACCATCACATATAAAAGCTAAAACTTACAAACTAACACAAAAAAACAAACACCAAGAAAATCAAATCAAATGAGACCAAAATGAGTAAAAAAGAATACCTTCAGGAGTCCAACCGAAGCGTTGAGGCGTAGCGGAAAGCATGGAAGTAAGCAATGCAGATGCAGTAGCTGTATGAAATGGCATCAATGATACACAACACCCCAACTCCACAGGAGCCCTATATTTTCCACAAAAAAACAATTAAATTCAACAAACACGCAAACAATCATATTGACATCAACAACAGCATTTATAAATTCTTTTTTGAGCTATATAGACAAATTCTAAAAACATGCTTTGAAAATGAACATAAATAATTTACCTCCATGTTAAATTTGTTGATATTCTTTAGTATATTTGAAGTCAAAGTTTTAAAGGCTTTGACCCAAAATTATCCTATGAAGAATAATGTGAAACGGAGGAAATATAGTGTTACTAAAAGGTGACCACTTCAACCCAATTTGTGACTACATCTAATTTTTAAAGTAGTCACATTTATCACAATGTTAATAAAAGGTGGTTAATTCAACCCAATTTGTGACCACGTCTAATTTTAAAAGTGGTCACATTTATCACAATGTTAATAAAAGGTGGCCAATTCAGCCCAATATGTGCACACGTCTAATTTTGGAAATGGTCACTTTTATTCAAGGGCGGAGCTATGTTAAGCCAAGGTGGCCTCTGTCCCCCCTGAAATGTGGGTCTTTAATATTTAAAATTTACCATTTATATATATAATTAGTTTCGTATATTATTTATAATGAGATGGCCCTCTCTAGTACTTCTCCAAAATCCTACCCACCCATTTGATGGCCCCCTTTTATCATTTATTCCTGGCTTCGCCCCTGATTTTATTACAATGTTAACAAATGTGACCGCGTTGTAACCCAATTTGTAAACACATCTAATCTTTTATTAAAATTTTAATAAAAGATGACCAATGTTAGTGACCACGTCTAATTTTAAGTTAAAATCACGCAATATTATGACATGGGTTAATGCTAATAAAGTTATTTATTCGTGGGTATGTTGAGATTTTACATAATACGTACGAAATGAAATGAAATATGAAATTTATAAGTTACCTGAAAATGCGAGGGGAGGAGAGGGGGCTTTGCTTGGGGAGGTGAAAAGGGTTGGACTTAGGTTTGGATGACGCGGTGGCGAATCTCGATGCGGCGGATCGGACGGTGGTGGATGAGCGGAGGAGTGACCTTGCTGCCGTGAAGCTTGCCATCTCTCTTTTGGTCAAGAGGAGAAAGCAAAGCAATGAGAGGGTTCTACTGAGGTTTTTGCTTACTTTCACACCACACAAAAGGGTTGTTTTTGGGCCTTTTTATGCTATGGCCTTTGGGCTGTGGATTCCAATCTAATACTCAAGTTGTCCATTTGGTGGTTGGGGTATATTTTTGGTATGAAAGATGCATGTAAAAAGGTGCAAATGCAAATTGAAGTTTCAACCTCATAATTTAGATAAATGAATTTTAATCAAGTTCGTGAATAACTCACTAATAATAGTGACCAGATGCCAGTTGCTGATTAAAAAAAAAAGGTTTCTAGGCAAAGTAAGCAGCAATAAGAGACTAAACATTGGGTAACTTTTTCACTCTGTTTGTGGGAATTTTATGATGTATTAACCGCCTTTTATGAATCATCAGGCATATATGGGATCGATCTTTCATGGCTTGTTAGAGCTCTCCAATCTGGTCATGGCTAGAGCGACCGGTCAGGCAAACTAAGATCTCTCGAAGATTGTAGTCGATATTCGGATTCGAAACTCATTAATTATCAAAACCATTTTTTTAATAATCAAAATTATATTGGTATTAGTAAACTATTATTAATAATGATACATTGTTATTAACAGTATTATCTTTGTATTATTAATTCTATTATAGCAATATTTTTAATATTTAATTGTATTTACTTTGACTTGTTATTCCTCTTAGTTGGTTGTCTACCAGATTCATGTTTGAGTAGAAGTGGTCCAATGCCAATTGCCGAAAACATGTTTGCTACATCGGTTACGAAAGAAGTAATTAACGAACCAAACATGCCAAGGATCATTTTCGTTGTGGAATATTGTAATCTTATAAACTTGGTGCATTCTAGTCAAAGCTCAGTTCTGGTTAGCTCGTCAATTTATTATGACTAATAAAACTTGTTATCTTCTCAACATGTGAATACTAACATACTTGTTTAGGCACCTAATGGTTCACCTCCAAGTAGGTTGAGATGTTATCATACGAGAAACATCAGAAGGTCCCGTATGAAATAAATATAGTAAGGTTACTTCAATTTTAAAGTTTAGGTCTTAATTTTTCTGAAAATTTATATATGCTCTGTTGTATCAAGTCAACTGAAATAAACCCACTCATAATTTAAGTTACGCTAGTTGCCAGATCTCTCATCACATATCCGGTTTAACTCACCCTACAAACAAACCCTAGGTACGCAAATAATAGTACCACAAGTTATTAAAAGATGGTCTAACTTTTATAACTTGTAATTAGAAATGGTCAAAACTTGAGTTAAAGTGATAACCTTCTAGCAACAGTAAAATAAAAAGTGAATAGTAACCATTTTAAAGTGGTCAAATTCAACTAAATTTTTGACAATTTCTTGTATATTGGAGGAGCTAATGTTATCAGAGAAGGGATATGAGGATTCGAATATCGGGACCGCCCAGGCAAGTTGGACTCTCAACCGATGAGCCAACCTTGCTCAGACAATTCTTTATAAGAATGATCTATAGCAACACAATACGGTTTAGTTTTTGTTAATCATCTTACATATGAAATTGAACCACTTCTTGACTTTTTTAGACTTTTACAAAATCGTCAAATGCATTGTTGGGAGTACATTATCTCACATAATGAAATTAGGTACGACATCATTTAACTATTTAAGTTGCATCAAACGATAACAATTAACTCATAACCAAGAAAACGATATCTAGCTTATCCGTTGACGAATTGATTTTCAAACTTCAGTTACATTAAATTGTATACTTTCGACAGAAAAGAATCCCAACAAGTCTTTACTTGCATGTACAATTGTACAGTGTGTCAGTGTGTACTTGGGGTGAACCATGTAATATACAAATATACATGATACATATTTGATCATATTTAGCTATGGGCATAAACTAAATGCATGCGGCTGTACGTTGTTCCACCAGCAGTTTAGTTCATCTCTCTTAAGCTATTTCTTCCTGATGTTCATCTTATTACCCCGTAGAAAAACTGGAATGCAAATTCCCTCGCACAGTTCAACATCACATTCATCTTGGTGCTCAGAAGAACTTCTTGCATTTAATCTCTGTGATACATCTGAGCGATTGGCGACCGAGTTTCGTGAGCACTGTCCTGCTGATGATCTTCTGTTGCGTGGTCTTATTCCAATTAGACGGCCTAGGGTCTTGCTGTTGTCTTGGAAGAATGACGCTGTTGACTGTTTGATATTTCATAATTGAAGAATTGAGTAGTGGCCCATGATATTGAAAGCTACTCCTATCATTTTAGAATGTTGACAGAATAATCCTATCATCACCTAACGGATAACTAGCTAGTAACAATTGTTAGAAGTTTAGAACCTCAAATAAATCTACTACGTACCTTAACAAATAATCAAAAACAAAAAACATACACACACAAAGGTTGAATTTTTGTTTGCTTCGACACCCTAATTTGAGAGGAAAAATGACGCTCTAATTATTAACACGAGAGAGTAGAGAGATATGGATTGTATTGAAGGAAGGACTTTAAAGGATATAAAAGACCAAATTTTTTCCATTATGATATCTAAAATATTAGTCCGTAAAAGTGAAGCTAGTCTAATAATCGAGTACAAAAATAAGTCAGCAGATTTTTACACTCCCCCGAAGATATTGCACCCTCTTCGAGTCTACCTTCGATCACTTTAACGAGTGTAAAATTCTTGCCCTATAGTAGTAGGTTAATGAATTGTTATTCCAAACAAGTATGCAGCCAATATATGTACAAACAAAAGGATTTGAAGACCATTTAGCCCGACAGATTCTATCATGAGATGAAATAGGTCTTACTCATCATGCATACTCTTACAAAACTAAGCTTGTCCTTGATAGCTTCCATATTCTAAAAGTCTTAGTCCACCCAACTGATTAACATAGCTCAATGCATATGAAAAGAGAAAACTGAAATGTCGTACCTCGGTGTCAAGGTTTGAGGCCGAGGAGAAGGAAGAGAAACTACTGGAAGGCGCATACAATGGCTCTGCAACAGCGAATGACAAGCTCCTTTCTACCAGTCTAAGCCTCATGTACATGCTCCCTAGTCCTAGTGGCCATCCTATTCCCGTTTCTCTATTCTGCACATATAATGTTTTATCAGAAACTGGTTTTTCTTATCTTCCATAGCAACCTTACTTAGACACTGCTAACATAGGTGCCCACATATATAGAGTCAAAAAAGATATTGAGTCTGAAGGGGAGGGGGTCTTTATTCGGGGCTCGGGCCAGTGCTCCTAAGATCATAGAAGCAATGTTGCAGAAAAAGAAGATTTGTTGTAATGTAGCTCCATAGGAACCATAAATAAAAATGCGTAAAATATTAGCAGAAATAGATATTTTGTCCATGATCATACAGCACTTAAAACAAGACTTCTAAATATAGGTGCGATAAAACAAGGGATATATGATATATGCATATAGCTTATGGTATGCATATGATCTTCAATGTGACTTCAATAATTTTTCTGATGATCGACATGTGTTACATGTTCACATTGAGATAGGTGGACAAAGAAGCAAATAATATAGAACTACACTAAAAGAGAGAAAGAACCATAGATTTATTTGTTCGTCTGTTTTTGTAAGGGTGGAGAGAAATAGAAAATGCTTGAAGAAAGAAGAGAGTAGCAGTACCTCCATAGTTTGGACAAAGAAAGAAAATACTAAGAAAGAAAGCACCTCTAATTCCAAACATGCAACTTCGGACATGGGCTGTTGGGATATATAATTAACATAAACTCCCCCTCAGAACAAGGGGGAATTAATTTCGCACAGGTAGCACAGTTGAAATTTCCAATGACCCCAGTTAGCATCTTCCTTAAACAGAACTGCACGAGAGTTTTCAGCATTGTCCCCACATGTAAGTAAGGAAGTAGTTCACCCTTACAAATCACGTACTTAACTAATGACATGTTAGTTCAACGGTTTAATGTTGCAGTGAAAAAAGCCACCTTTCGAAGAATAGCTTCTATTTTTATTTTATATATAAATTAGTCATTGTATGAGGTGAATGTCATTAATTCAATTTCTATGACTTTCGATGGCTTCATTAAAGATGGAAAGGGTGAAAATTAAAAGGAAAATTTAATAAAAAAGTTCTATTAATCCGATCTTCAGATAATAATCCAAATTGTGCATTTATACATGACAATCCAACCTATGGTCATTTGTCGCAGAACTGTTCAATTTCTTTTCATATTTAGTTTTACATTTAAACAGGTTATATCTTAGGTAATTGAAAATACACAATCATCCTTTTTTTTCCTGTGCAAAAGAGGAGTACAAACACTTAGTACATATTGTAATTAGACTAAACGAATCTTGCACAAGCCCGAGGCCTTCAAGAAGCACGTTAACTCAAACTATTCAATTTATCGTTGGCAAAATCTTGACATACAAATTCGTATGAGTATAATGTTAAATGAGTTTTGTTGACCCAAGAAGACTAATATCTTGTTCTTCACCATGAATTTGGGATACTTTTAGAGCATTAGTATTGGTGGGTTTTTCACTCAAAAGTTCTTGTTAGAACTTTATTTGTAGAAGTTCTTTCATTATTTTCTTTCAGTAATGGTGGGTTTTTCACACATTATTTTCTTTTAGCAATAGCAACACTTAATTCAAACTGTTATAAATTCCTTTTAGTAGTTTTAACACTTCATTTCAAATACTTTTGGTTTTTTTCAATTATTTCAGTTCATTTTGGTTCCTTACCGTTAAGTTCTATTCACTTTCATATAATTTATTCTAATTTTAGTCCTAAACAACATGGCTTGAAGTATAGTACAGTTAGCAGCTACTAAAGAATGATAGTAGCAGAAGTATAGCACGGATGCCAGCTTGAAGCTTCATCTTGTCATGCTTGTCGCACGTGTGGCTTGCTGACAGACAAATGGGGAAGGGATCTAATCTCACACGGTTTTGCTGGAAGAAGGCATTATGAAACTAAATCGTAAATTTAACAACACTCTAGTTGTTTAATTTTGCATGTGCGATATATATGTGGATGCATTTCTGCAATCCCACTCGAAGTAGGTTGACCTTACGTAGAGAATACTAAAATATGTGTTAATTTTTCTGAGCCTTAACTTCTACAGTAACTCTCATTCTCTCCTCAGTTATCTAGCATTTCTTTTACCCAGGGACTTCGTAGCCTTTGATAGAAATACTGAAATACATATGCAAATACTTCATTCAAATTAAATTATGAACCAAGTGCTAAATTTGTTGGAACTTTCTTGCGGAAAGACCTCATAAAAAGTTGTTCTTCCCATAGGTGACGCAAACAACTAACATTCGATTCATAAGCTAAATTTGCCACTCCTCCAAAAAGAAAAGAAACCATATTACTTCACCTCCACATTAGCATGTGCAAGTGTCGACCAGGAGTAAACTGGAATGCTCATATTTAATGTATTCATTAAAGGTAGTTAATGAAAGTGTCCATCGTCAATTATAGAAGTAACAGAAAAAGAAAAAAAAAATTGAAAGTATTATTGTTAATGAATGTTGTAGAAATTTTAGTGAATATATGTACAATATGATCTGCTTCATCTGGCTAATCTCCATGCAGTACGCACCTGAAGAGTAACGACTACGGTTTGTCAGGTTTCCATGTTAGGGTTATTAGGTAGGGGTTTATCCAATGTGCATCCGAAGAGTAACTATTAGGGGTTGCCAGGTTCCCATGTCATCCCAAAAAGACAAATAAAAGTTGAATGAGGGTGGATGATCCAACAACAATGAGTCCTTAAAAAATACTGTAAGTAGTATTGTTTAATGCATCAACTTCATTTATTGGATATTTGGATCTCACCTCTCTCCTTAGCAATTCTAAAGGATTTTTTTTCTGTTACTTTGCTCTCACTCCCTAAATATTGGCTTCTTTATAGAATTAGATTTTGCATGAAAGGAAAAGGATAGTGTATATACAGAGTTGGGGGACTACTCATTATCGGCTCGCTTATGGACTATTGGTTGAGAATTTAATACCCAACCTAGTAGTGATACCCCTCATCTTCACTGTTCTCCTCCTTTGAAGGTGGTGCTGCTGAGCTTACACCAAAATAGAATACCTCATAAATTTATTAAATGAAAGTTGAAACACCTGGTGGCACTGATGAATTACAAATTTCCCAGCAAGGAATATAAGACTTATAAAAAGAACACAAATACTGAGGCACAAGATAAAAGAAATTGGGCAGTAACACCTTAGATAATGTATGATATGAACACCTACTGACAGTTTGACACCAATGGTTTACAAATTCCCAGCAAAACAATACTCCGTATAAGATAAAATGCAAATAATACACTGAGGTACAAGACAAAAGTAATTGTATAGTAACACCTTACAATGTATGATCAACTATAAACACCTAATGGCACCAATCGTTAACAAATTTCCCAGCAAACAATATAAGATGGTATGCAATTACTATACCGAGGTACAAGATAGAAAGAGAATGAGTAGTAACACCTAAATAGTGTATGATGCATACAACAAAATTGGCTTCTGCAAAAATATCCCTAGTTATTGCCGATGAACAGCATATACTTGTTTCACTAGAACTACAGCACCAGAATAAAGCTCCCAGATCCTATTTTCGGGTATAAAATTTCCAACCAGAATAAGGCAGCCCAAGCAAGACACAAATGAACATAAGATAAGACCTTTTTCTCATCAATGGGTTATCTTCTACTGTTAGGAGCCTTAGCCTGGTTTAAATTGGAAAGTTCTTCAACAAGCTTTCTCTCTTCATCACTGAGCCGTTGTGGAATTTCGACCTGCACTCTCACCAACTGATCCCCTCTAATTTTGGGCTTGTTCAAAAAAGGTACACCTTTCTTTGCCAGCAACAGTGTGGTATTGGGTTGAGTGCCTGGCGGCACCTTCAGATCAACCATCCCATCCACCGTAGGGACCTTTAATATCGTTCCTAGGATTGCATCAACATATGAAACCTTGCACGAGTATAAAATATTTGTATCATCCCGCTTCAGTACAGGATCAGGGATGACATCTATGACTACAAAGAGGTCGCCAGAAGATCCACCTCTCCTTCCGGCATTACCCTCACCCCGAACTCGCAGCCGACTGCCAGCATCGACACCAGCAGGGACCTTCAGGCTAATGCGCTTCGATTTCTTCACTCTACCATCACCTTTACAAGTATTACAAGGAGTAAAGGACTCCCCAGTCCCACCACATACAGAACAAGTAGATACCTGCTGGAATACACCGAGAGGAGTCCTCGCTGCAGTGATAACTTGCCCTTGTCCGCCACATGAACTGCATTTGGTTGGCTTAGTACCGGGTTTGGCACCTGATCCATTGCATGTGCCACAGCTCTCCAGTCGACTTGATTCAATTTCCTTCTCTACACCAAAAATGGCTTCTTTGAAATTCAAAACCAAATTATAAACCTGGTCTTCACCTTCTGTGGCCCTGGTTCTTGAGCCTCTTCCTCCTCCTCCCATACCCATACCGCCAAGGTCAAATAAAGATTCAAAAAGATCAAAGGGGTTGGTGAAATCCTGTTGTAGTAAAGATCATACCAAAAAACACAAAATCATAATACAGAAACGAACAGTTTTCATACACAAAAGCAGAGTGAAGGTAAGAAAGGTAACTTACACCCATGCCAGGTCCAGCTCCTCTAAGCCCAGCCTCCCCATATCTGTCGTATATAGATTTTTTTTCATCATCTGACAAGACCTACAAATCATATGATATATCGTCAGTCAATTTAATTTATGAAGTCGTAGAAAATATAAGAGCAGAGTACCTCAATAGTGAGGGAAATACGGTAAAAGATAGGGTTACTATATAGATTATGTAGAATGTTACTTTACCTCGTAAGCGTTACTTATCTCCTTGAATTTCTCCTCGGCTCCAGGATCCCTACACGGCAAATGAAAGCACAACAAAAATTAAAACTTTGTAACTCACTTCAACAGGAAAATGAGTGTGCAAGTGTGACTCTCTCTCCCTCTCCCTCTCCCTCTCTCTGTGTGTGTTTATTATTATTTTTGAGACTGAAAAACAATGCCTTTTTCCTGAAATAAACATCTAACCAGGCACAAAGGAGCACCTTAGAAAACACAAACTAAGAATATGACCAAATCATCCGAATAAGCTAGAAAAAAATGTAAAATCCAATATGCAGTCCCTACATCCATGATGATTAACATTAACATATAACAACTGCACACTCGGATACCAAAAGAAAAATTTAGAACACTGTCTTGTGTTCAAAGCTGGGAAATATGTAAAATTCAATTTATAAATGGGTAACATCAAAGTGGTCTCATCATGCCCACTAACATTTCTCGGCAAGGCCGATAGATAACACAGGTCCAGCAGCTTATTAGACTGAGCCTTTTGCTTAGTGTCATGTAGATAGAATGATTCTGAACTTTTTAGTCAGTCAGAATTCACAAAGTTACAAGGTACCCATCCTACGATTATAGCAACATCTATCTCCTCTTTCCAATACTATCTTTCACTCTTTTAGCGTTTCTAAAAATCATGCTGTCTTGAACTGTTTCAATGGCAGTAGTCACTAAATTTACATCCAATTTTCTGTAAGTTGGCCTTCCACTGAGTGACCACTGTATGAGGCATCAATAGACACATTAAAGGTTCTTTAGGGATGCCTTTAAACTCCAAGAAGGCTCAATCCCTTCATAAAAGAAATCAGTGCTAAAGCATTCATCTAGACACCTCTTTTAAAATAACTTGCAGCCACATTTCAGAGAAAGGCTGAACAAGAGGCGGCAATCCACTTGGTCTCAGCCATACTGTTCAAGTATTTACAGCTAAATTCACCAGAAATTCTAGGGACGGCAATTAAACATGTTTCTCATTTCGGTGCTCTGCGGGTTTAGAGCAAACAATGAAATGTATGAACTAGTTTCATTAACACAAAAGGACTAATTTGCATCAAGACATAAACAGTGTCATTCTTGTAACTCAACAACAACAACAACAACAACGAAGCCATAGTCCCAACATGATTTCGGGTCGGCTAACATGAACGGAAGTTAGAAGCTCAAAAACATTATAAGATTAGTAAAACAACAAGGAAAGACACAAGCTGAAATCATGGTCTCCTCAACTACCATTTATACTAAATTAACAGAGCTTCCAGAATTGCATAAAACTTATAAAAATGAACAGCTGCAACAACCAACTGGCATCCAAACGACAAAATTAGGCAGCCACAAATGAAACAATGTTCATAGAACGTTAGCATACAGAGATAATCATGCACTGGCAGTTTCTACCTTTACAAACTAAAGTATCGTGGGCAAAAGTAAAATATTCAAAAAGTATATCTGAAAAAGAAAGGCTGAGAAATGAAAACTTACTTGTTCACATCAGGATGATAACTCCTTGCAAGCTTCCTATAAGCTGTATACAAATATAATGATTTCATATAAGAGGAATGTATCTATGATGAAAATGTAGGAATATGAACAGCAAGGGCACCTGCATAAGAAAACACAAAATGGACTAGAAAAGAAAAGCCTTTCTATCGGATTAAATATCATTGGAGGAACCTACCAACATATGGTAGAGTACATTAAAATACCACAGGAAAGCTAAAGAAAAAGCTAAAACAGGAGTGGCTTGATTCACGAGACGTTTACATTCCACATAGACTACAATACTACATACACCAAGCAACAGAGAGTATAACACTTCTCTGCTGGTTAAGTTTGTCCAATTTCCTTCCCTGAATTTCCTTTTGACTATGCCTTCCATATTTATGTACAAACAAATACACTTAATCGGAACATCTGCACTAGCCTCCTCCATATCTGGTACAAACAGGCAATGCAAAATAGAGAGAATGCATCTACACTATTACATATATTAGACTCCAGTGGCGATAACCCGAAGGGTGCTCCGCGTCAAAGACCCAACAAGAACAGCGGTTTATAATGAAATCCTTAAATACGAGGCGGAACCAGTTCCACTACCAACCTAATTACCAGCACTTATGAGTTATGATTTTCCCTAACATCAAGGACATGGCAGAAAGGGATTTACACAGAAGATATGCTTAGTAATAGCGAAAATGGTATACAAGTCCACTAAGTGGTCATTTGGTTTGCATGAGAAACACAGGAAGTAGAAGTCCTCGGAATCGAATTGTTTGGTTGACAGGAATCTGGCGAAATGAGAGAAGTAGAACTACTCCCGAAATAGATGGATGCCATGCCTACTCAGGCTGCTCCTCACAGGAAGTAGAAATCCATGGCAATTGACTTGTTGGGCTGATAAGAATCTGGCAAAATAGGAGAAATAAGACTTCCCTCGAAATAGATGACGGCATGCCTACACAGGCTGCCTCTCCCCCAGTTAGCAATTCCTATGAGAAGTGACTTCCCTAATATCAACCAAAAACTTTCAGGAAATTCCCATGAGTCTATCATAGGAACTACGTCCTAGGAATAAAAATTTCTTAGGAACTGCCACTTCCTAAACGAACCAAACAAGCACTAAAATCGGAGGTCATTGCAAAACATACTTGACTATTGACTAGACAATGACTGGAATTTTCCAAACTGAAATAGTATTGCCATCAGCAACCTCAGCAAGAAACAGCAGCATTTTCACTCACTTCTCCTAAGCAATTCTATTGCCCCCTCAATATCATGATATCCCTTGTTTAGAATTCCTTTTAAATCTTTCACACAGACCCCCCCCCCCCACCACCACCACACACACACACACACACTCACGCACGCACAAAACAGACATTGAGGCCATGATGCTCATCAGGCTCCTCAGAGTATAGAAAGTTTTCAGCCTTGGGTATTTGTCTAGAGTCTCCACAATCCTAAAGATAGCTCAGTAGAATCCACGACATGGATAAATGATAGGGTCCTTTAATACAAGACAGGGAAAGGGTGAAAGGCTAACAGTCTAAAACACTTGTACAGACTACGCTCCAAACAAATGCTAAGTGTAAGATACCACCTAAGCAACACAGACTAGTGTTTTCTTCAAAAATTCATCTAATACGGTTCCAAGTAAAGAACCTCTGACACCATCCATCTCCAAGACCACATCTCACCAAAGCCATTAACACCCACCGTAAAGTTTTCCTTAACCAAGAATGAACCATCTATGAGAGTAAAGCAGTCACAACATCAGCAACAAAGTTCACCAGACTCCCTGCAGCCTAGCAATAACTCAGCAGACAGCATTTGCTGTTAGCTTCAACAGCGTATCTTTATGAGATCGCCTCTTCAAGTAATTATCATAGTAGCTAATCATGGAAGATGGAGAATCTTCTCTTCAAGTACTCCTTCAATTAATAAACAATGGCAGAGTCTACAGAGGGCCAAAATCTCACAACACTATTACTCCAAAGTACCGATCCAAGTTACTTTGTCCTGGCAAAAAAGTAGTCAAAATCCAAATTTCATAGAGGTCCACAAACTTCCACCACTGTAGACACACTCAAACAAGTGCACTCATCCTAGTGAGCGAAGTCAACAGCTGTATAAGAAAAATAGACATATTCAATGAAGACCAAACAGTCCAAATTTATTTTTTTTTTACATGGCTGTTGGAATGGTCGACAAAGCATATGCTCGCAAACTACCAGCACTCTCGTTGCCATTGTTCAAGCTATGCAGCTTTGGAGTATATACTTTCAAAGTTTCCTTTCTCGTTTATTCTTTCTTTTGGTGTGTGTGTGTGTGGGAGAGAGAGAGGGGGGGGGGGGATTAAGCAGCAGAAAAAAGCTTATCATGAAATCAGAATTGGCCTCTGTTGCCTAAATCTCCCTTCTATTTTATTAAAAAAAACGTGCCTCCACGTCTACCAAATCTTTGCATCTCAAAGAATTGCCAACTTAATATGAAACGGCAAGATTTGCTGCATAAGTCATCATCAACAGTTAAAAAGGTAAGCTTCATTAAGTTGGAGATAAGAGCATTCTTATTAAAGTGAAGCTTTTTCCTTCTCGTACCAGCATCTATCGATATAATTCACTAATGATGAAAGGAAGCCTTCACTTACCACTTTTTATATCTGATTTGCTGGCATTTCGTGATACTCCAAGGATTGAATAGTAGTCCTGTGAATTGAAATCTGTTAACATATTTAAAAGTAAGCATGTTTGCGGAACAAAAACAGATTTTTAGTAAAGGGAGGCATAAATATAAAAGGTGAAATTTAATACTCACAGACTCAGCTCTAACGACGAAGCGAGCACCCCTTTTATAGCAAGGACTTCGAGCTGAATTCACGTTGAACAACAAACACAATGGTTCTGGAGACAATATGCTTGAGCTGAGGGATTTCATTGCTCCTGTCTTGCTTGGACCACTGTAAACATAATGTGAATGCAGCCAAACTGTCACATTCAAATACAAAATGAACAATCAGACCAAGTGTTTTTACCATAATAGACACACCTTCCCCACCCTCTGGCCAAAAAAAAAAGGATGGATGACACTGTGCAAGAGGGGGAAAACAGAGAGGAAAGCTTCATCCACTATATAGCTTAAATGTGAACTAGGTGAATACCACTCCGCGATGACTTCATGCAACTTAACATGTGATTGGGGTGTGTTGGCATAAGGATGAAACTAGTTTCATAGCGAGTGCTTTAAAGCTTAAATACCATTAACTATCACTCAATTGTTAGACCCATCCAAAAATCAAATCTATAAAGCCCCCAAAATATAACATTAATGTGATCCTGTACAATTATGATACAGAGGACAAAGTGCCCTAACCACGTCCTAAAGAAAATCCACAACTGGATATCTATTCTCCAAAGGTTAAAAGTTAAAACCATATATAAGGATTAGATTCGCATATATAAAGATGCAGAAAAAGCAGCAGACAAAACCGACTCTCAACCACTGGAATTAGCTACCACTACCATGTCCCATAACCCAGTAATTAAGTTTCCCCTTAAGCAAGTAACCCCAAGACTAAAGAAATTATCCCCTACTGTTCCATTCTAACTTTATATTCTTACTGCTCAAGACCATCATCTTCTTTGAGAAGCATGCACACATAGGAACACACTTGAGCCCAAAAGTTTTGCAACGTAAACCTAAGGCCATAGTCTCTCATACTCCCAGAATTATATTTTGCAAAAGCTCAATCCCCAACCACCAGTTATCTCTCATAGTCCCAAAATGTGTTTTGCAGAAACAATCTATCTCTGACCCCCCCCCCCCTCTTCCCTTCCGCATACACACCAGAAAAGGCATTTCTTTCAACCTTATGTCACCAGTTCTACCCTTTCTCAGATCTTTTACCCTCTTATCTTTCATCCATTTGGCAGATCATAGCTCTCGGCTTCATCTTTAAGAATAGCAACAAAGGAAGGTCCACAACAACAGACCAACAGAAATGCAGCAACAATATCTTTGGACACGAATAATCTGGCATACTACTAAGTCTTAACATATATGTCACTGGATTCTCCTTTAGTAAATGTGTGCCTGTCAAGTAGTCTTCGGAAAAATGAACAAGGTGTACAAACATTTTTAGTGCTCATTCATATCACTGAGAGTTTGTAGAAAAAAAAACAAGAAAAATTTGGGTACCACAAGAGCTTCTACAACAAAGTTAATGTGCAAAGTTCTCACCATCTTGGAAACGTCGATAGTGTGCTTTCCAGAGAATGCTTTGACACAAGTAAGGGCCGAACACCGCAATGAGCTGCCCATGTGATTCCACAAGGTGAAATAGCCATTTTAGCCCAACCAAAATTGACAAAAAGGTACTTGTCCAATGCCCTGCAATGACCAATGGTTACTGTTAAGGATATCGCATTTATTTACAAGTTTACACTAAGTCGCTGGCATTTTTTGTTTTTGCCTACCACGGAAATCATTAAATGCAATCACTCATGATATAAATATACTGCCATGTAGCCTCACAAAAACCGAACACCTCAAATTTGCTAATCGTGCATCTCCCGGTAATGAAATCAAGTAATAAATGCATTACTTACACACTAGCATATTTTGATTCGAACAAAAAGGGAAAACCTAATTTAAAACCACACATGGTGAGGAAAACAGTCCACAGTGTCCATACACACCCAAACTACAGCTCTACGAGCAAGTGTACTATGGTATCCATAAAGTGGCCAAAGACTTAATTGAAAAAACAGTAAAACAAAGAGAGGGGGAGAATGTATTAGTTAATGATGAACTGCGTTCCACTGAAGGAGAAAAACAATAAGTTTGGAAGAAGAAACTAAACAGAATTTGTGTAAAGAAGTCCTCCCATCCCACTAAAGGCTGTTTGAACTTTGAACATAGCCTACATAATTCCTACACTCAAGAAACACATATGCACCCATGGTTCATTTGGTATGACACCATAGAATATAGGAATGAATCGAATGATCATTAACTTGTGTACTGTTATCTAGAATGTCCCAAATGGATGTCCAGGGTAATGGAGCTCTAATGGTAAGCAATTGGTTTTCTTTAATTATTTCCATACTACCAACTACAGGAGTGTGAAATGAGAGGTAACGATTAACGGAAAGCAAAAGTATAAAAAGACATACTTTGTTGTGGAGCTCCATTTGCTTTGGATTCAAATTTCACATAAATTTTAAAACAAACTCATTACTATTCATTACTGCAATACCAAGTAGAAACTAGACAGTCAACACAAAAACCCCATAATTCAGCATCTACATATCTAGGGCTAAAGCATATTTCCCACCAAAGCAAAGATTTCACATTTCAGTATCAAGTAACCTATTCAAAAAACCCTCAAGTCCTGCCATGAACAACTCAAGAAAGTAAAATAAACCCCTTTAATAACTCAAAAAGCATGATAACTGAAGTAGTCTACTCATTTGGTAAAAGGGAATGGAATGGAATTTGAACGAATTTTGGCCATCAAATATCCAATGGGGTGGTCGACCTAATGCTGGAATCATGTGTTTTTCTCTATAAAAAATTCCATTACCTCCCGTTACCGAATATTTGGATGGTGATAGAAATATAGAGGTATAAACCACCTCATTACCCCTTGTTATCCCATTTTGGACACATTATCTTCATGATGCTATTTACTTTGGGAAAGTACTGATTACCATCTCATTACTTATTACTTCCCGTTACCTATCACTTGATACCAAACGAGCGGCAAAAGTAAACCAGCACAAGGTCGGTAATTCTCTCCCTTCTTACAAATAAATCCTCAGATTACACAAACTATCATCTTCACAGTTAGTCCATAGACAAATACATAAACGTTTTGAATTTAATCAGTATCCTTTTCTTCCCCCTAAAGAACTTTCCTTTAATGCCTCGCTTGGTTCATAAAAATCAAATCACAGATTGGAATGGGATAAGGTACAGGAATGGAAACAATTTTTATAGACTCCGTTACCAGGTAAAGCTTGTCTAATTGAGTTTATAAACCTGCTATCGCTTATATATCTTCCACTATCCAAACCCCCTTCCATGCAAATCTTTATAAACAATCGTGCCTTACTCTTCCATGGTAAGAGTAACAGTCAACAGCACGAGAGCCACCATAGATATCGATGAATATAGTTGAAGCTCTAGATGTGGTGGAGGAGAGAAGAGAGAGAGGGAGAGAAAGGCTTACTGGTCCGTGCACTTGACGCGATATCTTGGGTTGGTTTGTGTTACGGTGTTACCGGTGGGTAAAGGGATCTGAAACCTTAGGGGGACATGGGGATTCATATTGAGGGTTTTCCGTTATGCTCAGTAACATAATGAAACCAGAAATTATCGAAACAAACATCAAGAATGGTGAGGTGCTAATCACTCCGTTTTCAGGTGTATGAAATCACCAAACCAAACACGCCCTAAACCTTTTTGGAAAACCCAATAACTCTTAGCTTGTTGATAGAGAGTTTGTAATGCAAAATCACCAATACATCCCGCACAAAAATTAAGGAAAATTAGGGGAAAGAGGAGACTAACATGAAGGGTGTGTATTTGATTACTTCTACTCATGTAATGGACTAATGATAATTACATAGGTCCAAGTTGAACAATGGGCATCACATAAATTAACGTAACGGGAGCCATCATCTTCTAATGGCAAATACATTTCCTTCATAACATCTCCTCTTTTCCCTGATTCCCCTCTATTTTTATGCTAAGTGGGCTGTAATAACTAACAAAGATTACATTACACCCTTTGTACCAAACGAGCCCTTCGTCTCTTTCAATACTCTATCTTTACTTCTCATACTATAAACATCTAATGAACAAAACCATCATCAAACATAAGCATAATCCAACATATCTTTACAAAAAAACCAAATTCACCCAACCCTTGTTGCCTACCCACAACATTAAATCCACTAGACATCGTGCCCACGACCTGGGTCCGAACCCCGTCTGCATCACTTCACCTATACACCTCCCTCTATCCACCCAAACAAAACATCCATAGCATCAAAACATTTGCCACATACCCAAACAAAAAGCACAAACATAGTATAACATAAAAGTAGACGAAGTCATGCTGGCCCAATAAAGGCATATAAATCTATAACTTGACTCGGGCCTGTAGGGAGCTTAAGTAAATTTAGCCTACCAGGAGTTCACCTACTTTATAATAAAAGTAAACGGTCTTTTCTAAAAATTTGTGTTATGGTATAACAATAGTAAAAGCTCCTCTAATGCCATCCAACAAACTACCTAACTTTCACATGTTAATATATATTCTACTTGTACGCATATATAAGCTAAGGAAAAATGGTATAAGAAGCATAGAGTAGATGTAATGAAATTTACCGGAGGTCCAAAGGAGGAGAAGGACAAAGGGTGGAGGTTTAAGGGGAAGAGATGAGGTTACAAAGTCGATGATGCGTAATACTCCACTACTCCAGTATTAGACAACAAATACTAGTAGGTCTACTTTACTCTTTTATTACTTTTTTGGGGTGGTACTGTACAATTGTAGAATAAAATGATCCATAACATTTATGATTATTATAGGTTTGGGTCATTGGGCATTTGGACCTGTTATGTATTAGAGCTGATCAAATTTGTTCGGCCTGATTTTGGGTTGGGTTTGGGCACAAGGGCGAGGTCAAAAGCCCGGCCCAATTTGACTCAAAGTTTTATTTTTTAAGATTCTTAAGTAAAAACATCCAAATTTGACGCTTAAAGCATTCTGATAATGTACATTATTTATTTGAAAAAAAATTATGTTTTCATTATCACAATTGTGTATAATCTTGAAAAAATAAGAAAAGAACTAGCTCAAGTGGTTTAAGCTCTTTTACCCAATGGATGAGATTGAGATCCGGTTCTTATTAGAGATATTACGTGCACATTTCAGACCAAAAAAATATCTCAAAAAAATAAGCTGATTAAAAAAATCACTCCAAATAAACACCCGAGGTGAGAGTTACATTAAGTATGACAATCGTCAATAAAGTGCAGATTAAATCCCATATGGCCCGAAGCTCGATTTGGTCGGGCGGGCTCTGACCTGGCTTTTTCTAACTAAGTCTTACTAAGTTACTAAGAAGGATTTTTCTAACTAAGTATATATTGTGTAGGAAGTCATTGCCAAAAGACTTTAACTCATTGATGATCTTATTAAACGTAGTAGACATTTCTTTTATAAACTCATCCTTGTTCATATTAAACAATTCATATTGATAGTTAACAAGTTTATTCTAGAACGTTATACTTAAATGGTTTAGTCATAAATGAATTCGATTGCATCTCAAAGACCGTTTGCTATGTCAGTTAATGAGATACAGTCAAATGTATCCTCTCTAATGGCTTGTTGTAATATAATCCATAGAATATACTACCTAATCGGTAGTTAGTGTTTTGATGTATTTTTTCTCCAAATTGGTTCATTTTTATACTTTTTAGAGGTGATATTTGGGCCTCAATATAAAGTCATGGTGCAAAAAAGTCCAATTTGAACGAAGCACAACTGGGTCGAGTTCGGATCTAACTTTTTGGCCCGAAGCCCAAATGTCATGTTGAAAAAGGTAGTAATATGAATCAAATAGGAAGAAAAATTACAACAAAACATAAAAATTGAGCGAAATCGGAAAAAAAAAATATTGGAGAGCAACTAGTTAAAGGAAAACTAACGACGTTAGTCTGAGTGCACTATTAGCCAACCAATATAAAGTTGAGATTATTGTTGTTTAAAAGTAAAGTTGGGATTGATGTTAATCAATCGTCTAAAATTGAGATTATTAAATCCAATTTGCGTTAATATAAAGGGAGGAGGAAAATTCAGATACGTAACCTAGACTCTTATTATTATTGACAAGATAATGTTAATCATAATTTTCCGAAAGCCGAAAATAGAAAGCTTTATGAAAGATGAATATTTCGAAGTAAATTTGCGTCTGGACTAGTACTACTTGTGCTTTGACTTGATCGACAAAACAGCCCCAGTTAAAGTTTCGAAGAAGGGTTCACTATAATCCCTGGGGTGTGTCCGTGCGTCCAGCCAATAGATACACTGCTATATCATGTCACTTTAAACTTGACAAATGATCGTCCATGACTATAAATAACTTGATACTACTTCTCAATTCAACCTCTGCCGACCAAGCAAAGGAACGTAACTGACCCACTCAATAGTCAATTTTATGTAAATTGACTCATTTCGACATTATCACTTCTTGTTACGTTGCCAACTAGAAGGTACTCCGTACTAAATACTAAATGTACCACAAGTCATCAACTTGATGGAACTCTGAAGTGTATTTTTGGATGAATTTCATTAAACAAGACACACAATGCGTCGTGACTGAAGGCCCGCTAACATAGCGTTATTTCACAATCTCCACGATAGTCGATGGCCATTCTCGCTCTTTTTTCGCTTCATCCAGTACTGCCCCTTAAATGTTTTCTTTATCTCATCCCCAACAGCTACAGTCCCTTCTGAGACGTATTGATGTCCTGAATATGCTACTTTTTTGTAATATTGATTTCATTTCTATACGGTGAAACTCAAGGGTAACTAACTTTCAAGGAATTCTGATCTATAACCAGCTCGCAATCTAGCTTCTCTCGTGCATTTACGTACTAAGTACCACATAGAGTTTAACTATGGTATTGACGACGAATTTAACGAGCTGCGAATGAATGAATGACATAGCTAAATAGACTGTACTTCATATTATCTCATGTTTGTAATTTATGTATAAAAAAGCCTTTTCTTTTTTGGAAACGAATTATTTTTGTTCAAATGAGTAGAAACGATACTTGGGAGGATAGTCTGATGTAACGGTAAGGCCAGACGTGTGTCCAATAGTAATTCTCTAGCGGTCGGTTTTATCCAAGTTATAAAAATGTTTGAAATAAGATGAGATACAAAGTAGGAAAATAAAATGGCGTTCACCGTGTGATACTGAACTTGGGCGGATCTTGGAATGTTGAGTGCATATCCTTTAACTTGATTCCATTCATGTGGAACAAAATTGCAAGAGAAGAAGTAAAACTTAATGATAGTGTATGAACCAAAGTTGCTTATACCACTCAAATAATTATAGTGGTCGGGATAACCACTAATCATGCCGGCACAACTTATCAACTAAGCTATTGACTGAAGAATGTGGCCTTTTGCCATGATCAGCTTTAGGCGCTTCAATGTTCAGAGTGTCCATTATTTTACACAATATTCTCCTCGTATTCTTTTTCATATGTAAGCTAGCTAAACACGCATATATTTCGGATGCAAGTCAAAGAACAGTTTAGAAGTTGGTCCGTTAATCGCGGGTAGAAAAAAAAATCCTCACATTGACCTTTGTCTGGGAATTTTTATATCCCTTAATTGAATAAATCTGGAAAGTACTCAATTAGCTCCAAATGCAATTAGGGGCCCTAGGTAGACCATGGTTCTGGTTTCTGCCCATTATATGAACAATGGGGGACAACTTGCTAGTGCAAGGTTCATAGTGTCAGTGACTTAAAAAGTGGTTCCACATAGAGATGGAAACCAAAATCTAAAATGTGGTTAATATTTTCTTCCACGACAAAACTTCTATATCTTGCAGATGGTTTTCTAATCATATGTATGCTGCAAAATTATTATGAATCACTATCTATACCGCCTATGATAATCTACTATTTGACATTTTCAAGGTAAGGCTGAAAGTTGTTGTGAATCCTACACACACTTAAGTGAACACAAAAAAATAACTAACTGCTAGGAAACATGTACATACATGTAGACATGGTCATTTCCGTGATCCTTAAATCCTCATGTACAATTCTGATCAAACTTTTTCAGGATAAAAATGGTGTTCAAAAGACCAAAAAAATCCTTGGTTTTTCTTTTATCTAAATGAAGCAGACTGAGTCGTATATGAGAATCGAACCTCAATCTTATAATTGGCGTAGATGAGCTCTAACCACATAAGTTAACATTTGTAAAGAGCAAGAGCTAGCTCAAATGGTTAGATTTAGAGCTCTCTTACCTCAATCATGAGGTTGGGTTTCGATTCTTATCTAACGACTTTGTACACACATTCCACACCAAAAGAAAACATAAGTTAACATTAGTCTCATAACCAAATCGTTTTTGATGAGTATACCATGATAGTACTAGTAGTTAATTGTGCTACAAATCAAATTACCAATTTAGCAATGATCGATTAACATTATTAGTTGGCTAACCGCTAAAGTGTCATAATAGCAATCAATTGTTTCCGTCGCCCTTACTTTTACCTTAATTGCGCAACTACCCTTATTAGTGGCTTACTGTTAGCTTTACCAACTACAAATCTACAATCGATCGACATTGATCTATTCCTACTACTCCATGACTCTATCGACCTCTTAACTATATTGCCAAAACTAGCAAACGTATTAGAGAAAATATAGCACATCGAATAATTGAATCCAAAAGTAAAATTTATAACTTAGCAAGAAAATATTACCAACTACCAAGTACTTAAAGATTTAAGCAGAGAATTCGATTGCACCAAAAAGTAATTAAATTATATAAAAACTCCATTGTATAATAAGAAAACTGATTGTTACAAGAAACAGTTGGAGTAAAGTCGCCCATACTTGTACATATTTCCGCATTTTGGTAGGGTTAAATTCATATTAGATTGGAGTGTGTGGACTATATACTCAGTGTACAGAGAAACATATACACACTGAGTGACTCTATTACACACGTGTTTGATGGAGTATAGGAAAGTTTGATCTGAACGTTTCTTATATTATGCCTAGAAGATCATATAGCAATAGTTAGCTCAGTTGGCTTAAGTGGTGGAGTTCAACGTACACTTGCATATGTTGTGGGTTCAAGCCGATCGTTTGAGAGGAATGAGATTGCCGGCGTTGAAGACTGGTGAAGTCATTAGCATTTGAGGGGAAGGCATGTGGAAAGGAAAGAGAAAGAAAAGGAGATGGGAGTTTGTGAGTTTTGGATTATCTAGCGCGTACTGTATGCTTATCGAAAGTACATTGTCTCATATTCAAGTAAACCTTACGCTTCCAAATTAATGGCTTAAATTACACATGTACACTTATAAAAACACTGTGCAAATTATTATTCTGATTACAAATAAAATAAGTATATTTTATCTTGATCAAAGAAGCAGCACTTCAACGAAATTAATGATTTTCTTCAATTTTATGGACCACTCACTCTCTTTTTCTTCCTTTATTTTGTTAAAGATTCATCCACTAGTTATGTTCTGGTGCACAAAAAGAAGAGCTAAATGTTATTTGAACAATATGCGCAATAACAATATCCAAAACAAAATACTACTTTCACACTTAGCTTTGCCCCAGCACGAAACTATGCATAGCCCACAAAACATGGAACGTAAGACATGAACATAAATAACAGAATTCCAGCTTACACTAAGCTCCATAATGATTATAAAAAAAAAGTATAACCAATATTTAACCATACATAGCTATAATTTATCCTTGTGAACCCAGCAAATTACAAAGCAAGTAATTTATATTAATGGACTTAAGGCTGGTCATCAAAGTCGAACTCTTCCTCTTCTGGGAACTGGTTTTGGTATTCCTGCTGCATGCCGTTTCCATTGTAGTTATTGTTGTAATTGTTCCTGTAGTATTCCCCATGATTGTTCTCCATATTGCCATAATTCTGGCCAACTTTGTTGTAGTTGTTGGAGTATGACATGTAATTGTTGTTAGGATCAAATTTCTTCTCAGCATTAATATCATAGTGGTACCTGCCACCCTCTAAGTACCTTGTGTCACTCATGCCCTGCTTCTCCACTACACCATTGTTGGCATTGTACCCTGACCCTGCATAGTACTTACCCTCACCGTTGTTATAATTGTTGTTGCTGAAGTACTTACTAGGAGCCACCTTTGTGTAGGAAGTTTCACTCATTCCTTTCAATTCAGGCGCATAGTTTGTCTCATGGTTATTTTCATTGTTGTTGTTGTAGTAGTTTTTGTAGTTGTTTTCGTTCTCATAGTTGTGGTTATCCATGTTGTACAATGGAGTGTTGGTGGTGGTGGTTGAGGGAGCGTCTAGGCCGGTTTCATGCCCGTAGAGGCCGTACCCAGTTTCGGTTGTTTGAGGAATGAATTCAGGAGTTTCTTCCTGTTCTTCTTGCTTGGTTAAGGTTGTTGTAGCTTCATTTTCTTTGTTTTTGTAGTAATTGTTGTTAGGGTTGGTGGTGGTGTCGCGGTTTCGAGTAACCTTGCTAAAGAACTGGCTGTCTCTAGCATGAGTTTGAAGTGATAGAAGAGCTGTAATGAGGAAGAAGAGGCACACTAATTTTTGGGCGGAAGCCATGAGTGCAAGAGGCTCAAAAGAGTAGTGGAAGAGAAGAGGGTTGTAGTGGCTTTGGACTGTGATAATCCACAAATGAACCCTATAAATAGAGATTTTTAGTCACACATTCACTTTACTTTATCCTTTTCATTTTGCTATTTCTCTTTTGTTTTTTTTTTCTTTACTCCTATGATTGAGCCAATTAGGTGGGTGAACTATGATCTTTCTCCAATATAGTTCTACAAAGTGGGGTATGGGTATTGGACTATTGGGTAGGGCAGAATCAGTCATCATTGAATGCATGCCTAAAGGAAGGATTGTTCTCCGTTTCATACGGCTTGATTTGCATGCTTTCACTTATTAGCTTTCTGATGGCCCGACGTCATATAGAGATTGTGAATTATATTGCACTAACTTAGTCATTGTGCACTAGAGCGCAGCTATACTCTTGTGATCGAAATACAAACAATCTTAATAATTAGCATCATTAGTAGTTTTTTTGGGGGGCAATATATTATCATTGGTACGTATTAGTTCGATTCATTTATGAATATTTACAAATTACAATACTCTTATCTAAAAATTCAGTTGATGATGTCTACTACTCGTTATAGTGACATGTGTGAATGTGTGATGTGTGGCATAGAAGGCAATGCGCCAAATAACGTGGTTGCTAACCCGGCTGTCGCAAAAACCACCCTTTTTCATACTCCATTTTGTTTTAAAATGATTTTACGCAAAGTTTAAGTTTGCTCATTTTTTGTTTGGCTTATAAAGCACACGTCAATAACAAAATCTAACCTATGTGCTACCAGTTGGGCAACTATTCCATATATTTATTGTCTTATCATAATAATTACCCAAAAAAAAAAAATTGTCGTAGTATAATACACCTAATTTAAACGACCATTATGTTTCTTGGTCATCCTTTAAAATTTATCGAGTTCTAGACTAGACTTAATTTGTAACCTAATAAGTGTAGGTCGATTTTAGTAGAAAGTCGGGAAATCAAGTACTTTAAAAGGGGATGAAGATGTGAAGTGTGGATCGATCTTAATAATTGGAGTCTAGCATAGTAATATAGACTTCTCATCTTTCGACCTCAAATAGTGAGGTTCGATTTTAGTTCCAATTTTATACACTCCTATTAGACCAAAAAAATATAATATGAAGAATTGCTCGTTATCTATTCTAAATGCAAATCACGAATTTGAGTCAAAATTTTAGTCGTGTGACTCATCCGCTCGTCCCGCAAATCAGATTGATTGAACTGATTATGACTTTTAGTGGTTGAACTACTACTACTTAACTAATGTTTCCATCTCTGACAAAGCTGCGGCAAAGTTAACCAAACTCATTCCTCTCGCTTCTTGTCATATAATTACCTTGAGCTGCGCAAGAATGTCGTATGTGACAGGCCTTTATTTCCAACTTCTGGTAAATGAGGTGAACTTAAGTACTGATTTGATTTCATGCCATGTTGGTAAATGACTTTTAGATAATATTTTCATTGATTTTTGGTTTTTGGATTTATGATTGGTCAAACAAGCTAAAAAGAGTGTTTGATAAATGACTTTCAACAAGCCGCAAAGATCAACGTTCATCGATTGCCTTCAATACCCCAAAGAAGACTACCCGTAATTTCGGTAGAAATACTCATAGACACCAAAATTAAAATCACTCATGAGAAGTATTGGTGAAGTTCTTCATAACCAATTTGGAACACATCTATACTTGTATCCTACCCAAAACGTACTAATAGGAGCTTGTGCAATTACATAAACGGACAATCTTTTATGATTTTTCTTTGCATATATTAAACTTTTTAAATGTATTTCCCTGTAAAGATACTCTTGAAAAGGAAAAGTTTGGTTAGCGTTGTATTTTTTGAGTGCATGAGAGGGACAAGCCCCAGGGGAGCACAAATGATTAGAAGAGACCGTCTACTTTTATAATAAAAATAGACCAACTTTTTACAAGGTGAGTTTTCTTATGCTCCATACAAGCCCAAATTAGTTGTAAATTTATACGTCTCTATTGGGCCAGCATAACTTGGTCTACTTTTATAATAAAAGTAGACGGTCTCTCTCAAGACTAGCTAGGGAGAGTAGTATGCTGATTTAATTGTGGAGTCCGATCCGAAGAATGCCTAGTCAGAACCTATTGTGTACACCTGAGAGTACGTACTCTCAAATATATTTTTATGTGTCTTTGTGTATTTTTTGTGTACCTTTGATAAGTTTTTATGTACCACAGTAGAAATATTGTATAATTCTAATTTATAAAAGGTACAAAAAAAAGAATACAAGGTACATAATATATACCTAGAGTTGAACTTAAGAATATGTACTTTCAGGTGTACCTAATAATTTGCCCTAGTCATGTGTGTAAGATGTGGAAAAGTTCCCATAGAAATATAGGATTATTGAAGCTTAACGGGATTAAGTTGGAGAATTTGATGTTGATGTATCAAATTCCAATTTCAGTTGAGACTTGAGAGTAGCTAACGGGTTAATTACGAGTAGTTAATAAGCGAGAGACTAGCTAAGAATGGAGCTTTGAGCAATGGTGTCTTAGTCAATTGTTTGTAATTGTGGCGGTTTAGTTTTCTTCTTAGTCTTCCTTTCGATCACAATTTACTTTGTACGTTTACTTTGGACCTACTGGGATTGCTTTTGAATTTTGATATCCCCTATTCGCTTTAAGCCTAATATAATTCTAAAATCCCATATCATGGTATAAATTAATGAGTTGAAATATTAGATCATCCGGAGGTATGGTGGACTTTCATGCACACTTGTTAGGCTTAGGTAATCAACCCTTCATCCATGCTTACATCTACTGACTACCAGGTACGTAAAATTATGTCCATATCTATATCCTGTAACTCAATATTGCGTAACCTAATTTTTCAACAGCTTCTAACTAACTAACCTACTAATATTCCCTTTTGGTGTAAAGGAGTAATGGCGATGAATAACACAAAGTACCACTGTGTCTAATCTAATCGTTGTATTCAAGAAAACACTAGATATGAAACTTGTTATTTTCTTTCATTTGTTTCTGGACATGAAGAAGCATCTAATTAAAGCCGGCCTTCTTTTGAAAGACTCGTGGAGAGATCAATACATGAACAAATTAAGCAGCTCTTTAGATCTCCACATTTGTCCTTATAATAACTCTAGCCCAGTGGACTGTATGTGGGTGTTCCGGGATATTGCTGAGCTTGGGAAGAAGTTCTGTATGTGTTGGATAATTAAAGTTAGTAGAGATCTCGTTTCTCATGCGCATAATCTGGCGACGACGGGTGTAAGGTCCGATCCAGGGGTGGGCTTGTATGGAGTTGCTTTTTAATTTTGGTTCTCATTGATCTTTGTCAAAAAAAAAAAAAAAACACTCTAGCCCCTCTTGTACAAGTCCATACTCCATTACTCCCCTCTATTTCGTACCGTAGACTGTTTTTATTAAGCAAAATATGGATATTATTACTTAAACAAACCGTAGACTGAGTGCAAACTAAATGGAATAAACACAAATTATTAAAAGATACGGTTTTATTTTATATTGAAACTAAACCTATTCACAAATTGAGTTAAAGTGACCAATTTTTATTGTAATAAAAGTGATAATTTTAGGCCACAATTTCACTAGATAAAGATCGTGTGTCTACTTTTATGATAAAAGTAAACGGAATCATGACTGTCTTTGCTAAAAAATTGTGATCTTCAAGTGTAAATTTTATTCCTCTAATCGAGTTTTATATGCACCTATAAAATAGAAAAACTTAAGACAATGACTCCATGTACAAATACATCTTGACAAATGAAATGGTGTCAAAGAGTGATATCCGAGTTGTACAATAAACCAGAAATGCTACCTTACAAACTTTTTCCATAGTAGTTTATTTTACAGCAAGTAACGCCACCTTGCATACAATTACTGAATTACATCTTGTAACCGTAGCGTACGTTTTTAGCCTTGTTACCACTTTCCTCTTAACTCTCCAAGGCTCCAAACATTATCAACACAACGAAACTATTTCTCCACCACAAGTACAAGAACATATCTAAAGCCAAGTGCCTCACTCATCAGGAAATGGATCCCACAAGAGAAGAGCAAACAAGAACAGATTAGGTACCAAAACTGAAATCAAAGTATTAGCTTCACTTCCTAGGCGTTTCCTTTGGAGCCTCTTCCTAACATACTGCTTCTTGCCTTCATCATCCCATTTTGCTTCTTCTACTCCTTTGGCCAAAACCAAGGGTGGTGGCTGCTGATAAGGGCACTTTGATCTCCAAGATGTCATAGGAACTCCAAACCTGGACACCCTTTTGAGGAAAAGAGATATGTTCCATCTTAGGTAGAATGATGGCTGATGTTGGTATTTGTGGCACAAGAGAGGTGGGTAGTCCCAATTGAGGTAGCATGGGATTTGGTTGGAGATGAAGTACTGAGAGTGGAGTGATGGGTTGGTTGTTGGACTGGTTAGTATGTGTGTTAAGGCTTGGCACCTTTGCTCCCATGTGGTTTCCTCCATCTGTTAGGCTTTGTGGTTGATTAGAATTTGATGAGCAAAAGTGACTACTGAGTACTGACTACTGAGTACAGACTGAGAGAATATATTCTTATAGATCATATGGCATGTGGACTGTAGTGTAGTGAGAGCTTTACATATACAAGACCAAACTACCACAGTCCTAAGCTAAATATTGCACTGAGACAGAGACTTAAAAATTCAAGATCATAACAATATGTTGTAAGACAGTCATCTAATAATCTAGGAAAGTGCCACAACCGATAAAGATGATAACCATGATGATCAAATGTTCTAAACTTCATCTTATCTGAATGCATCCGAGTACAGTCACTAATATGGGTAAATCGAGAAGATATATCAATCGTCAAAATTGATCTTGAAATTTGCAGATGCTCAGATAAAACCGGAATCTACAGCTTATCTCAAACATGTTCGCTGTTACATGTAAGATTTCCCAATAACATATAAACGATCTTGAGATCGATTCTTAGGGAAAACAGAACAAAGACCAGAGAGAAGACGCAATATTTACCTCCAACACAACATCAACATATTGCTAAGTAGCACCACAAAGCTGTTAACTCAAGTTCTCCTGAATATACATTGCTATTTCAAATTGATTCCTAGAGAGGAACTGAGTATTAGCAGGACTTGCCTATTTTGCCAGGAGCCAGCAAGGACTGATGCAGCAGGAGCTGCTGCACCTGATACCAGTATGTACAACATTCCAGGAAAGCACTACACAAGCTGCAACATAAACACAATTGCCCAATCCTGAGATCAACCAATATTGTAGAAGCACTAGACAATCCGTGGTTTCAGGAGCATATAAACTCATTTACACTGTAAATGTGTATAGAACAATCATGATCTCCAGACTCCAGCCAACAGTAACTGCTTCCGACTGTGTCTTTTCTCCTTTCTTCTAAGGACGGAATTGTTCTCAGATAGCTCCAGAACGATGATAACCGTTTCAATGCAAGGATTAATGGGGAGAAAGTTGAAGCGACAATGCGGTCTCCACAATTAGCTTACCAGACATAATACCAATGAGAACCATATCAACTGATGCATAGTCGCATAGATGGGAAAAGAGCCATGCTAGATAGTAAGCGATCTCAACATTAGCTACAACTCAATTATCAGAGAACAGAACCGAAATAGAAGATCCAAAATCAACTTGCCTGAAATACCAGTGGTGTGAGCCATACCAGAGGAAGCATGAAAGTTATAACAGCTATAGCAAAAGTTATAACAGCTATAGCTAATGTCACGAAAGAACTTGAAACATATACCAAAGCTTAGTAAATATCAGGCTTAAGCAACGTAAGATTAAGCTCATCTTATTAGTAGGAGCATAATTTATAAATCTTAATGAGCATCCTATATGTTAACTCAGAGGCATATGAAGATAACACTATAGACATATTGATAAAGGCATTTGAAGCTTAAGCCTTGGATTATAAAACCAGGCTAGATAACAGTATACGCTCGAGCATTACACTTGCTCATTCACGGCCTTAAAGAATTTGCATTATACTGTTCAACAGAAGTCTCTACTCTCTAGTCAGAAATTGAAATGTACAAGAATATCATTCTGTTCTAAAAAAATCGTAATATAATCAGTAGAATACGACATGGTTTATATTCTAAAAAAAATCGACGGAAGTAGAAAAGCTAAGGAAAACAACAAGAATGTTAGCATAAGAAGTAGAATATGCATGAGAGATGGAAAATGATAGCTAAACCACTAAACGGATGACATTGAGCTTAATTTCATGGAATTTATGGACCGAAGTATCATCTGAAGCGTACTTAATTAATGATTTGAGAGTGTTCGTTAGTGACAATTATTACAATTGTAGTAATTTTTATTTCCCGCTCTTTCCGTCTATGGTATGAAGAAATAAAAGAATCTCGTATCAAAAAAAAATAAAAATGGCACCACCTTGTCAACGAATTTTACAGCAGGTATGCACTTTTGTGGTGTAGTTGGTACTTGCCACTACTTGGTAGATGAAACTCTAATATTGAGGATACGATCCTTGTTTCCATCTTTGTGCTCTTAAAAAAAGTTTCATTTTTTTAAAGTTGCTTATATAGCTTGGTAGAAGAATCGAAAGATTATGTTTGAGAAATCATGTCGAAAATTGGATTTTTTATTAAAGAAAAATATTAGCTCAAGTGATTAAAGCTCTATTATCCTAATCATGAGGTTCGAGTTCGATTCCTATCAACGACTTTGTGGACATATTTCAGAAAAAATATAACAATTATGCATTAAAGATGGAACGGTCAAATTAAACTTGATGTAAAAAACCAAAAAAAAAAAAACACATGGAACGGTTTTTGTAAAATGCATTTTTTAAATATTTGGCTATAAAACATTTATTACTTGTCTAAAGAGAAGTTACTCTTTTGTGGTCGAATAGAGTTATGTAGTTCACTTGCTCTTCTCCATCAATTGTTATAACAATTGTTTTGATGTTTTTGTAAATGCATCTTAAAGAAAGTAATAAATGTGAGATCAATTCACCAAAGTGATATCCGTCTAATATGACACAAGAAGTCAAGAACTTTGGACCCGTCTTACATTATACATAATTATTAGAAGAGACCGTCTACTTTTAGTTTAAAAGTATACCAATTCTTTACAATCTAAATTTTTTAAAGTTCTATATATATATGTCCAATTAAGATGTAGATCGATATGCCTTTAATAAGCCAGCATGACTTAGTAAACGGTCTCTTCCAAAACTAGTTGTACATATATTGGAGTAATATTTGAGTAGAAGACGATCATGAATTCATGATTCATAGATTTGTTCACAACAATTGGACGCAGTCTTGGCCTCTTGGGCCGGGCTGAGGCATATAAGAGTGAACTGATTTGCACAAATTTGCAAGCTTAATGATAAAGAGTCTTGGGCCAGGCTTAGTACTTAATGGGGGAAAACACACCCACCGGGTGGGCACCAAATTGGCAACCACCCCCCCACATATTTTTTACAATTATTTTTTATTTTTAAATGTAAAATAAACTTTGTGAGGGGGTGGGCACCAAGTTTTTACCCACCCGGTGGGTGAGTATCATCTCCCTTACTTAATACTCATTTCGTCCCACTCATTTTCCCCCATTTGTTTTTTTACACTATTTAAGTAACATTTTGACCATTAAAAATTTAAAAAATAAAATTATTAGAAAAATATTAAAATTTAATATTTAGATTTGTCTTGAACAATGCTTTCATATGATATGTTTTTATAATTTTTGTTATTATATATATTGAGTTATTAATTGTCAAATATCATTTCGACAAATGTGATAAAGTAAATGGGGTAGTAGTACCGTTCCAACAAAACAGATGGCTAATATTTACTCTGACAGGTGTCGTTTCGGTCTATCAATGCAGTGTCGGATGGGTTTTGTGGCTAGTTTACGAGACGTGAATGCTTTCTTGCTCATTGACCTTATGTTTTCCAAGCGTCGCTTGGGGTTTATTGCCTATTTAAAGGACTTGTCTAGTGCTTCACTTTTTCACATACATCCCTTTACTACTCTTTTTAAGTGTTTCTACTTTTAACTGTTAATATTACTTTTGTTGCATGATGATGCAATGCAACAATAATCTTCCTGGGGGTAGTCATCGACCTGAGCGATATTCCTGATCAATCTCCCGTCAAGTGGGACTTCACAGCTGGTGGGGTCTTCATTGACGCTGCTCCTCCTAAGAAAGCTCACATCCAAGAGGTGGTTGACACTCTTTGGAACTCTAGGGACCCCATTCGGGTTCACCAAATGGGAACCCGAATGGGGAAACTCATCCTGTTTGAGTGTTCCAATATTGCTGACTGCCAAGATATAGTTGTTCAGGCCACTATAAACATCATGGGGAGATTGATGGTGGTGCAGCAGATGACGAGGTTTACGGTGCCGGAAAATCTGAATTTCAATGTTGCTGATCTTTGGGTTCGGATTGAAGGACTTCCGGTTGCGTATCGCCATGAGGAGATGGCGTCGAGACTGCTCCAGCATGTTGGCGAGGTACAGAATTTTGATGAAGCTCATGCTGCCGAGATGACTAATTGTATTAGAGTTAAGGTCAAGCTAAACTTAGTCTTGCCCCTTATTCCTGGGTGTTACATTTCCGTGGAGGGTGGTGGGAGGGTATGGGTGTTTTTTCGCTATGAAAGGGTTTTCAGGTTCTGTAAGAAATGTGGAAGGATTGGGCATGTTACAATGCATTGTTACAATGCATTGCAAACTGACTGATCTTCTTGCAAGAGAAATGCTGGAAAGGAGGTTTGGCCAATTTGAAGAAAGCGGGTTTAGGATCCAATAGTCGCCAGGAGGGCCCACTGTATACTAATAAGATCAGCACATTGCACTATATCTGTTACTGTTTCAGAAGTATAAACGAGTTGCAGGATTATGTAGATGATGGTTGGGGTAAGAAGATAAGGAGTAGCTATTAGTAGTGAGTCTTCTAGTAGTTGTGTTAGCTATGTTTAAACTACGGTTTGTGTAGTTATGTTTCGACTTTTGTCCGAAATAAAAAAACTTTTGCTCTCATGTTGTTTCGTCCATCTGTCGTTTGTGGTCTCCAGACTTTACTTACCAGACGTAGAACCAATGCGAACCATATATATCAAATGATGCACAGATGGGAAAAGAGCAATGCTAGAAGCCTAACTACACAGCAATCAAACCGAAGATTAGCTACGACTCAATTAGCATAGAACAGGACCCAATATATAGGATCCATAATCAACTTTGCCTGAAGTACCTGTTGTGTGAACCATACCAGAGGAAAAATGAAAGATAAAAACAACTTTGGTTAAAGCCTAGAATAGTTAAACACGAGATTAGGGACATCTCACTCATGACATAGATTTAAACTGATAATATCGGCTCCATAATTAATTTAGCAGAGATATTGTTGACAGCGACCATTTCAAAGCAAGCATAAACTGGGAAAGAACTTGGTAGTGTGAGATTGATTTACAAATAAAGTGAAGTATTCACATTTCTCCAGACCAAAAATTGGTTTGATCTTTATCAATTTTTTTTTTTTTTTTTTGTGAATTGGACCATCAAAAAGAACTTTTTTTTTATTGAAATAAATTGTTTTCTAATGCTGATTTATAACACTTGTACGTTATGCTACTAAATAAGAATCCATAAACAATAAAGACACGATTCTATAACATTGAATAAATAAAACTATAGTATGCTCCCACAATGAAATAGAAGCTTCAACAGCAATCTAGAATGTTTCTTGTTGACTCCTTGCTTTTGCTTTCGTTTGTGATCCTGTTTACCTCTCACTGATGATGGTACTTCAGTGCTGGATAAACCCGTCTGATCACGAGCTCTGCTATTCCATTCTCGAGTATCCTGAACTTCAACAGTGGACTCTTGCTTAGCAGGCTTCTTCTGGTGCCTCAAAATATCATCAGAGAAGGAAGACCGTTTCGTGTCTGCCATACTACGGTCATGAACAGGCACAAGTTCTGCAATCAGGTCATTCATAAGCTTATGTATCAGTGCAGCATCTTTATCTGACAACTCGAGCTCCTTCGCCATCTCATTCGTGACTGACAGAGTTGTATCAGTCTGAAGAGAGAACGGAAACTCAACCTTCTTTTTGTGACCTGCCCCAATGTCGACAATTAAAAGAGTCATTGCAATTGCATCTTTCAACACCATCTTGCCATGTAACTTCATTGTTTTCTTCTCACTGACTATGGTCATCTCGCATTCAGCAGAAGCAGAGGGACTAGAACTCTGATGTGCGCTATCTGGAAGTTTGAGGCCACTGAGGTCCATATCTGTTGTATGGAACAAGGACCCTGTGGAATTCAGGCAAGGGCTATGTGCAGCTCTGCTAGAATCACTTGATGATGCAAGGAATGGATCCTGCAGAAGTTCTATTGCTGCGGGTCGCTCTGATACAGTGAACTGCTTCATGTGTATGTCAATGTCAGTCACTTTTTCAGGAGCAGCATGATTTATGCATTCACCAGTAGGAGCAGAGGAGTCAGAATTCTGATGTGTGCTAGTTGGATGTTCGAGGTCTTTGAGGTCCATCTCTGCTGTATGAAACAATAACTTAGATAAATTCGAAGATTTCGTCAGACAGGGACTATGTGTAGCTCTGCCAGAATCACCAGACGGTGCAAGGAACGGGTCCTGCAGGAGCTCTCCTGCTGAAGGTCTCTCTGACATTGGAACCAGACATTTCTCAATGAACTGCTTCATCTGTGTATCAGTCACTTTATTAAGAGCAGCAGGCTTTATACCCTTGGTAACCTTTGAGAAAATCTGGAATGTGTTATTGCATTCAGCATAGGGTATTTCTCGAGTGACCATCTGTAGCATGCACAAGCCGAAGGAATAGATATCAGCCAGCTGATTATAGTCTTCGTCGTAAAGCTCGGGTGCCATGAATTCAGGAGTACCAATGAATGATTTAGCCCTAGCGTCGTCAAGAACTGTGGCAAGTCCAAGATCACCGATTTTAACCTTGCCCGAATTTCCATTCACAAAGATGTTTGCGCACTTGATGTCTCTGTGCACAATCGGTGGACTGTGACTGTGAAGGTAATCCAAACCACTTAGTATCTGTCTCGCCCAGTTCTTGAAAACCTTATTATCAAGATGAGTATGTTTCTTGCAATAGTGACTAAGATCTCCTGATGTGAAAAGCTCAGTGATCATGTGGATTTTCTTCTTTTTATCATCCACCCAAGAATGGTAACACTTGATCACATTAGGATGCTTCAAACCCTTTATCAGATTTGCTTCCTCCAACAAACCTTTAAGTTGTTTCTCACAGTTTAATATCTCTTCAGTTAACTTCACCTTACTCCAAGCAATTTCGATTCCTTTGATCTCATCAAAACCTTTGTAAACTGTTTTCCAGGCCCCTCGTCCCAAGACCTCACGGTACCTTACATACCGACCTGTAGGATCTCTCTCGGCAACCTCCGGATCCTCGATATCACTCTCCATTCCCAACGAAGACACTGGACTGGAATCCATGGTTTAAAACTGAACTAACAATGCTGGACAACTTTCAGTCAGGCGTGTTAACCAACCGACCAAGTTGGGTCTGTCGCTGATCATGAACCCCTTTCTTTTGCCTCATCATCTTTACTCTAACGCATTGAAAATCCATCGTAGGTGATTGGGTTTATACTATGTTAATTCTTGATTGTAGCGGAAGTAACAAAGGGTGGTTTAAAACCCTATGAATGGAGGGGCAGCAGTAAAAAGGGTGTTGATGAAACTGTATGTTGATTCTTGAATTTAACAACTAAGAGTTTATAAGGAGCAACAAGAGAGATCTTTCGTGATTAAACCTAGGGTTGTAAATTCTTCGTGAAGTGCCTATAGGGGTGTATATTTATAGTTGTGTGTTGCGTAGCCCTAAAATATACTCCGTCTCAAATATGGGATTTTAGATGTTTGATTGGCGGTAGAATACTGCTCTGCTATAAGATTACGTTACAAAAAAAATTTCCTTAACCATAGGAGACAATACCGCAATACTTGTTACTCAGGTTTTATTTCAACATAGCTACGGAGTCACAGCTAAACTAATTTTCCTTTTGCCTTCATGATTATAAAATAAAATTTAGGAAAGTTTTCCTAAAAAAAACACTTGGGTCTTGGGTCTTTGCCCAGCAGTAAAACACTCTACACAGCCTCGAAAAGCCGAAAAGGCACAAGCATAACTCTCAAGAAATAATCGGAAAAGGAAACCCAACAGTTGAATCCAACATCACAAGGCTACCATATTTACTACTCCGTACCTCACAAGCAAAAATAACTCGTACGGATGGTGTTAACACATTCACGGATGGTGTTAACACATTAGAATAGTCAGAGGAGGTGTTACTCAAAGAAAAACTGTACTACTAGGATACGTAGTACTAGCTATGAAGTGCCACGTTATGCTATGAACTTGTTTTGTTAGATTATACTGTCCCATTAAGCCAAAATTGACAATATAGATGTTTATCAGTTGAGAAAAGGTTTATGTGATCATACTGCACTCTCAACTATGGATTGAAATCCATCTACCATGACACAAGAATTATGGAACTCATCTAGCATAACACGTACTGGAGTAATATTTGAGTAGAAGACCATCATGATTCATTGGGTTTGTTCACAACAATTGTGCGGCTGGGCTTGGGCATATGAGAGTGAACTGATTTGCACAAATTTGTAAGCTTAGTGATGCTACTTTAATTTCATAAGATTTATGGGTTACAAAATTTGTAACCACATAATGGGTATACATGATTTTGCTACTAAGATTGAGCTTTGGAACCATCAGGGACAAGCTTTGCAGAAGCACTTTACAATCACTGTTAAGCACGTAACGTGACTGCAAAAATACACACTAAAAAAGAAGTAATGATGCACCAGCCTACTATACTAGTCGCCTTACTGCATGATCCAAAAGCCCAACTGTGTCTTCATATTGTTCTTCAACAGAGGGGTGGATATCTCCTCAGATCGATAACAAAGAAACCAAAGCAAGCATGAAGGGAGCGACGAGTATTAAAGAAGCCTGTAATAAGCAAACTCAAGATTAGCTAAAACTCAATGACATGCAAGAAATTTTGAGCCCAGCAAATCATAATTGACTTACCAGAAAAAATACCACTTCTTCATCGACAAGAACAGCAGTAAGCTCATTTTTCTCCATCTTGTGTTTGATAAAATCTTGCAACTAAAGTACATGCATAAGCAAAAGGTAATGCAACCAAGGGTGCCAAAAGAATAATCATGAATCGAAAAAAGCACGCTAAAGTTTGCATAAATATCAAGCAGGAGCGACACTAACCAACTTGCAAAATATAGCCCCAAGAACACAAAGCTTAACTGGGGCCATGGACATATCAAGCAAGCTATTATATACCCAAAAGCCAAGGTCCATCACACAATGTCCCCTCTATAGGCTTACGTTTGGTGACGAAGCTTGCGGTAGACAATATATTTTGAGGATTTTAGTAGTCAAAAAGCTATACTTGGAACACTCTAAAAACTTTCAAGGCAGAGCACAAACTTACAGCATTGAACTCAACTAAAGTTCAATATCACAGATACTTGACCAAAATCCCGAAAGTTTTCATACATCTACTTCCTTTTCCGGGTGTAATTTTTATTTTGTTTGTATGTATAGTCGAATTAAGAAGCCAGAAACTTAGTCGCATCCTACTGAATTATATCTACTACTTTATATGGGTTCTTTCTACCAGATGAAGTCTGGAATGATTAGTAAGGAACAGTGTTCTCTTCACCAGAATAACCGCCTGCTTCAATAGGAATTTTCGAGGAGGGAGGGGAGGGAAGAAAATCAAAGAGAAAGGGAGGGGATTGGGAAAGAGGAAAATTTCTCTTCATCTGGATAACCATGGAGGAGGAGGGAACTAGAAAAGTGAAGGTGAGGGAACATAATTTGTGGAGGAGGTGGGACTTGGTAGAGAGAGGAGGGAAATTCCCCTTAAGATTCCAAATAGCAAAGTATTGGGTTTATTCAAGAGGGAGGGATCTTAGATTTTTCCGCTCCCTCTGCTGCCCTCACCTTCCCTCTACCTTTCCAATCCAAACAAGTTACAAGTGTTCGAGGAACTAAATCACATTTTAACAACTACAACAGGGTAAAAAACAAATTAATGGAAAAGAACAAAGAACAAGAAATTAAATTACATTCCACAGCGAAGTTAGGAATATGGTTAAGTGCTTAAGTCTTACATTTTCCCAAGCTAACACACATTATTTACCCATACATTGGTATCCGGCAGCTGCACCTGAAGATTGGGTGCGTCAGCTAGAACAAAGAACAAGAAATATAATTACATTCCACAGCGAAGTTAGGAATATGGTTAAGTCTTTCATTTTCCCAAGCTAACACACATTATTTACCCATACATTGGTATCCGGCAGCCGCACCTAAAGATTGGGTGCGCCAGCTAGAACAAAGAACAAGAAATATAATAACATTCCACAGCGAAGTTAGGAATATGGTTAAGTCTTTCATTTTCCCAAGCTAACACACATTATTTACCCATATATTGGTATCCGGCAGCCGCACCTAAAGATTGGGTGCGTCAGCTATTCTAGACAGTTTTTGTCTATTTGTTTAAAAGTGACAATTTTAGAAAGAATAGAGCCGTTGGGCAATTTTTAATTCAGTAGCTTAAAATGCAAAATTAAGAAAGAAAAGGGGAAACACAAGTGAAATATATAGGGGAGTGTAGAGAGATGAGATGTGCTGATTAAGAGATTCAACGACTAACCTCGTGGTGATACATCTTGACAGCTGAAAATAAACTTGTTGGCTGGTTCAGAGCTTTTGACGTATAGGAGGCTACGATTCCCTGACATCGTTGATCACACAAATTGTTGATGACCTACAAAGTGACGCAGAAGGTTAGCTTTCGTGATGGCTGAAGAAAAAAACTGAAGTAACACAAGTTGTCAAACAGAAAGTCGCCACAAAGGTCACAAAGAAAGGTTAGCACATAAACCGACCCACAGCTCCATCATCCACCTCCCCCACCTCGACGAAGAAAAAAAAACTGACAAAGTATAAGAATGTCACCTTGTAAAACAAGCACTTCTGGTTCCGTGTGTGCCTCCGAAGTTCAGCGGTCCTTCTCTGCCGAAAAGTCAGAGTTCAAAGAGATAAGATAAATGATATCTGATATAGCTACCGATTTATAAGCATATATTGTAGCTGGTTTTGAGACAGATGAGAAATACTTCTATGACTTCACGAGCCTGCTCCAGCTTTTGAACATGAAACCAGAGTTCTGTGACAATGTTAGCCATCTGGAAATGAAAAGGTCAAACTTAGTAGAGAAGAAAGAGGATGAAAAAGCTGATACAGCATATACTTTAGATAGATTTGACCCTTGACAGATATTCAGATTTCTGTAGCACTCAAGTTATACAACACGAACATAAAGCTACCAAATAGCTTGTGTGTCTTTGTCTTAGCAAGAGAAGGTAACAAAACGTATAATATCTTGCATGAGAGCTAAATGTTCTGATTCAGCAATCAATATTCTATCGAACAGGACATATACTTTGCAGGGTACGACCCTACTATCAGGTAAATTACTGTCCCCGTGCAGTATTTGCAATTCATAACCACAATACACCCTTCTTCCCTTCTATACTAACATACACGCATATCTTGTTTGGTCGTCAATTGTCCTACTTTCTTTCAAGGCTGCCTCTTACGCATGATTCATTCATAAATGACAAATGGAGACAAAGTTGTCTGACATAGATCTTAAATTGTGAAAAATAGTCCGATTATACTGAAATTCAGGAAAAGGATAGCTTTTGTCTTACCACTTTAACTTGTGCAGCCTTCGAATTCACCAAGTTCTCCGCATCTTCTGTCCTAAGTTTTAGCAGTTGAAGGTCTCTATCATTTATCTTCACATCAGCCTCTAACTCTCGTACCTAAGGATACCCAAGTGAAAAGAAGGGGCTGCTGCATTGGTATCTATTTTCCCTTTTTGCAATTCCCATTACTCCTTGAAAGGGGCTAATTGATGGAAAAAAGCACCGACTATAAAAATGCAACCGTACCTGTTCCTCAAATGCCTTTATAATTTTTTCATGATCTGGTGCACCCTGATAATCAACATCAAACATGAGATCATGTAAAGTTTCTACATTTATATGCTAACACCTAGTATGACCAGTTCATTAATACAGCAGCACTTAGTAGCCTGTAGAATCACATGCGACAAGATTGACCAGATATACGTTTTACATCACTGTTAACTATGCAACAAATAATAAGCACCAGAAAGGAAGTCAAAAGTCAGATTCATTAAGCAAGGAATCATATCAACTAACAATAAAGGTGGTCGTCTGGCCGAGAAATGTTCCAATAAAAGTTATCGAGGGTGATCCTTTATAGCATAGACATGAGATGCTTATCTATTGGCAGAAAATTTCAAAAGTAAAAGAGTAACACGGCAGTACAGATTTTTCATGACACCAAGCCACTAACATGCATCTAATGAAACGATATACTCTATTCTAGTTTAGGCTGAACCGCTGAACCATAAAAACCGTCCACTTTCAGAAACAAAACTTTAGGGCTTAGGAAGCAAGTCATGAGATAGTTGACCTTTATGTCTAATAAAGTAGACTCCAGCTGATGAATAGTGTGACTCAACTCCTCATTTTTCTTCTCACACTTCCGAATGTAAACGCTTTTAAGATAAAGTTGCAGTTGAGTTTCCTCAAGCGTAAGTTCTGCAGCAGAAACGATTCACAAGAGGATTAAGCCATCAATTACTTAAGGAAACTATAACTGCCAGCATGCCACAATATCACAACCCCACTCCAAGCAAAATTGTTGATCACTGCAGGACTAAGCAGAGATTGCAAGAGGAAATTCACCTAGAACCACACATCACTGATTTTAACTTGCAAATTACATTACAAAAGTAAAAAAGTCTACATCAACAAATGTGAAACAGGATAACAAAATGAAACATGGTTTAGGAGCTGAAAAAGGTGCACTAACAGCCCTTTTTACAAGGGAAAGACCTTTCTGTTTCTTCTTTTCTCCATAGCTACCTCTAATACGATGATTGACAGGTTTAGGGATCCAATTAATTTAGATACATTCTTGAATTATCTTATGAATCCTTTACACAACTCTATCTTCATCACTTTCAGCAAGCGAAAAAAGACCAATTAGGCAACTATTATCATATCTCTCCTTTACACAACTAGTTTGCTCGAGCATCAGCCACTCTCAAGCAAAATCGTTCCAACACCGTCTACACCTTCTCCCCCCCCCCCCCTTTTCCGACAAAAAGTAAAATAACCTTTATTGCTAACACAAATAGTCTATCAAAAGACCGTCTACTTTTAGTATATCATAAAAGGACGAGCTCTCTGCAAGCTAAATCAATCCAAGCGTCCTGCAAGCCCAAGTGTCCTCAGTACTCACATATTGATCAAAGTGGGATCTTTTATCGAAACCCCGTAGAAAAGTGACTACTTTAAGACCGTCTACTTTCAACTTACACAAATTATTAGAAAAGACCGTCTACTTTTATCATAAAAGTGAACTAAATCCTTGCAAGCTAAATTTTCTAAAGCTCACTAAAGCCCAAATTGAGTATAGATTTATATGCCTTTATTGGACCAGCATGACTCCGTCTACTTCCCAAGACTTTTTGTTCAACTTAAAAGTAAACGGCGACGGCCTCATACAAAACTTTCTGTACACTTAAAACATAGGCATCAATCTACATACGAAATCAACTTCAATCAAAATTTATAAAACTTAAACAAGTCAAGTCCTTCAAATCAGACAATATCTTAAAACTTAACCATCAATCAATCAAAAGCACTTCCTTACTTAATCTGATCACCAAACCAAGTTCAATAAAAGCATAAAAATCAAAAATGTGCATGATCACAATCATAAAACATCTTAATCTCTAAAACAAAAACTACCCTTTACTTGTTTTTAACAAATAAGAAGATATAAGTAATAAAAGTCGATGATAAAGAAGAGAAAAGGTACCAAGTTGAGAGAGTTTGAGGTTCAGGTCCTTCAAATTAGAGTGGTCAGATTCTTGAGAATGGACGGTGTGGATTAGAGTGTAAGTTAATGAGAGAATGAGTGAGATTGTCAAGTAAGGAATTGTCATTGGCATTGAAGCCATACTTTTCTGTATCTCACTCTTGTCTCTCAAGACTTGTTGCTGCTGACAAAACACAAGAGCTAACTTCAGCTTCTTTGTGATCTTGTCTGTCTGCTCAGAATTAATTTTGTACTTTCTATTTTGACAAAAAGAAGAGTACAAATACTCCATGTGTTTCACTCATAAGTTAACGTTTGTTTTTTCCTATTTGTCGATATCATATTTTGACCATCGAGAACTCAATATTGTGATTTTTTAAAATTTAACTTTATAATGGTTAGATTGTATTAGAAGATACTTTTATATGATTATTTTAATATATTTTTATCAATAATATTTTTTAAGTTATTGATGGTCAACTTATGACTTCAAAGCGTGTCAACTTATGACTTCAAAGAGTGTCGAAGTCAAAACGTTAACTGTGGAACGAATGAAGTATTTAGTTGATTTTTTACCCTTTCGAATTTAGAGCTGGCAAACCAGACTGAATAGTTCCGAACTGGCCGAAAGCCGACCCGATACAATCTGAGAAAATGAAACCGATCCGATCTGATCAGATGGTTAAGCAAAACCCGATGCAGTCCAAAAAGTTGGAATTCGAAACCGATCCAAGTTGACCCGAAACCCGACCCGACCTAGTACAGATAGCCAACACAAAATTGAATGAATCATAGTTGATTCTAGTGGTGGAAAACACATCTAGTGGTGTGGAGTCGATGTGGCATATAAATAGGATATGTAACAAGAGATGAGATAAACTTTTGGAACATAGGATTTGAATTGTATTATTACTTGTTAGAGTCTTGTAATTTCATATACATATATAATAAACTTTTGGAATAGAGGATTTGAGTTATTTTGTTGTCAATGAACATGAGGAGCAAGGTTGGTCGAATAGTTGAGAGTTTAATAATTACATTTTAAGAACAATGTAAAAAAAAATATTCCCTCCGTCCTCTAAAAGATTGACAAATTTTCTATTATAGTCCGTCCACAAAAACCGTCAAGGTTAAGGAGCTATAAATACATTATAAATTAACTTTCCACATTAACATCTTCTTTTTTGTTAACTCATAATTTCTCCCACCAAACTTGCTTTTATTATCATGATATTAAGAGATTTTGGTGTTAGTGATCATTTCATTTTGGGAAACAATATTGCATTTAATAAGAAGATAAGAAAATAAATTGTGCTCTATAATTTTTTGCATTTTGAAAAGATGACAATCTTTAGAGGACGGAGGGAGTATCATTTTAACTTTTTGAGACCCCCTCAAAAATAAAGCTCTAATTTAAATTTTTCTGTACTGGCCGAGTAACATATGAACCAGAAAATTGCTAATACGTTTATATGACTCCATTCAACATTGGCAGACAAATCACATAACATTACTACTACTAATCTCCTCACCCGCTACACTCCTACACTAGTGTAATATGTAGGATAAACAATTGGCTTCATCATGGATCTTTCTATGAGAAAAGGAAAGCCTTTAACAATGTCATTAATAAGCTATACTGATTGCTTGATTTTTACAATGGTACAGTGTAACACAAACCCAAAAGTAAAGGTAGAGGGTCAAGAAACGAGGTGCTCTATCAATATCAACATCTTCATTATCGAACGCTGATGAGCTAAATCATTCTCTGAGCAGAAAGTAATGCAATATAACTCATTATTAATACAAGAAGATGTTACAGATTGGCAAGTGTCCATGCTCCGGACTGAATAAATTGACGGGGAAAAAATAATTTTACAACATTGTTCTTGGGTTTCTTTTTCAAGAAGGAAAATTATACAAATCTACAGTGAAGTTCCTTCCATGACAATGCAGTTGTTCGCCGAGTTCAGCTACTCAAGCGGCCTTCATTTGCTGCAAATTACACATTCATTCATGTTATCTAACAGACATTGCAGCTGTGTGAGAAGTGTAACATAAACCAGCTAACAGTGTCTTACTCGTTTCTCTTCTTCCATTTTGGCCTTAATGAAAGAATAGATAGCTACACCAGCAATGGCAATGGATGTACCAATAGCTGTTTGGGTGGAAATCTTGTTGCCTGAGACAAATTAAAAAAAAAAACTCATTGATTTTAGGACCCGACTAGGAAAAGCATTAAAAGACAACCAAGAAGTGTTCGACTTTCTGCAGGGGAATTAAAAATTTGTTCAGAGATTATAAGTTACCGAAAACGATGATGGAGAATCCAATGACGAACACCCGTTTCAAGACATTGCCAACAGCATGAGTGAGTGGAGCTACCCTCTCTAAGGTGTTGGTAGCAAGCTGCAAATCAAAAGAAGCAAAATGTCTCTCGTTGTCAAGTGCATGATATAAATGTTATCATCTTGAACATAGTAATCGGATTATAGGAAGCATAATGCAGTTCCTTCAATGTGCCTAAATCATTTGAAACAGTTCTTATAACATAAGAGACGAGGGTGTGAGCAAACCTGATTGTAAAGGTGGTAAAACATTCCAACCCAGAAGAGGTCAGAGATGAATTTGGTTAGGCCCACTTTTGCAATAGCATCATTGAATCCATGCTTCAATAGTTGAGGACCCTCAATCTGTAAAGACCATATATGATGGGCATGAACGCGAATATCATCTGATAAACCAATATGCATATTGAGGACATAAGTTGTGGTACTTACAATTATCGCAGGTGGAAGGCAAACAAATAGAGCAATGATGGAAATGTAAGCGTAAACATTAGTACTGTCCATGTCAGTCTGAGAGAAAGAGAGTAAAATGTCAGCAAAAGAACTCAGATAGTCATATATACAACGTTAATTAGACGGAATGACCCTGATGTAGGCTGAATAGAAATGAAACCATGGCTTTCTTTGAGTAGATACTCCTGTAGGTGAAGGATATGTTTGAAATCATAGCGCTAATGAAGCCGAGCCAGTTGAATGACAATTCAGTCAGTGAAGCCACAGAAACACCTGTGTTGGTTGATATTAGCAGCGGAAAGGAGAAAAAATTAATATTATAGCTTGAAAATTTAAATTGCTAAGCAAGGCTATCAATAGAAATGGTTGAACTGGAAATAGCTTATTTCTATTTTTCATGATCCACCAAGATGACGACAACAGGAAAAAATACCTACCAATCACGACCGGAGCCAAGGACAGCCAGAGAGTGAAAGGAATAGACTGTCCAAGTATGAATTGAGAAGCAGCAGCATTGAAGAATGGCTCCAGAGCTGAATACAGTAATGTAAACCATGTATTAGGAATAATGAAAGAACAGATTAAAATGAGGAAGGACCAAGTATGACATATGTATATAGTTCAGGTTTACCTTTGACAGTGTGAGTGAAAGAGACAGCAACGGCAGCAAAAGACACATTGCTAGTAACGTGGCCTAATGCGTGACAGACGGCCACTGGGAAGAGCAGCTTCAGGAGTTTTGAGTCAACAGGCTACATACAGAACCAATGAGTCAGATACTCAGATTGCATTGGTAAAGGCCTGATAAATTGTAGGAACCCCACAACAAATTGAAGAGTTCCGCCACCATTAAGATATCAAATGCAAACTTTCAGTTGCATATAAAAAATGGAGATAACATGTTCAACTTCTAGGTGCAATGCAAGTTTCTTGAAAAAGTGAAATGCTGTACTTCTTGAATGTTGAAGTATGCATATGCTTCGGCCCAACTCCTTAAAGATCATATATCTCCCTGGACGTACTACTCAAATTCCACTCTCATTGTCTACTGTCCTTGTCATTCTACTCCTTATATTCTAAAACTGACATCAGCATGTACAGTTTTCAATCCTTGATCTGCCACTGAGCATCAGTGGGGAAGCTTTCCTTGGCTTTGTCGCGCTAGTCTCACCCTTCTATCCAGCAAAGCAATTAGACCGCTAGACCTTCCGCTATTGTACATCCCTTTAACACTACTCAGTACATTAGAAATTACTCAGACACAGGGTGAACTGAGCAATTATGAACACTGACTAGTGGTTACATAATGAGAATGGTGTCATTTTCTCATTATCTTACAGTAAAGCCAGAAAAAAGACCGCTGAAATAATAACTAGACTGGAAATGAGGTCAAAGTCTTTCAAGGAGTTGCTCATATTGCTACAGCACAGAGGGCAGTATGGCACCAAGGAATATGGAACACGAACTACGACGGGATAAACCATCTTCATGCCCCACAACATCTTATATAGAAATGCTAGCTTGATGAGGATGATCATTAGTTTTTCTTAGGCATTGATAATTGAAAAGTCGTTAGAAGGCAGAAAAGTTGATTATAATTTATATTTTTTTGGTCTGAATTGTGCGCACAAAGCCGCTGATATAAATCGAACCCCCAACCTTATGATTGGGGTAAGAAAGCTCTAACCACTTAGGTTAATTCTTTTCTTAAACTTGATTATAATTCCGAAAGTCACTTTTCATTGTTGGGAGTAATAATTTAACTAGTTATCAACTGTTACATTTCTAGTAGTCACATACTCACATATTATTGCAATGTTACTGGTGACATATACTTACATGTTCAGTCGAAGCAATACAACAAATTTATTACATCCTGAACATAGGAAAGAATGCAATAAGGTGCGAATGGCTAATTTCCACTGTTTATATGACCTATTCAGCTTGATATGGTGATCTTGCAGAACCTACTAAGTTTGTTCTTAGCGTACCATTATGTTTTATACAGCTCAATTTTATTTAGAAAAACAGACTAAATAAAACAGCTCAAATAAGATCAATTTTATGAAATTTAGCCAAATAACGTACAATTGATAATGGTTATGCAGAAGTGACAGAATATTCTAAGCGAAGAGAGCGACAAAGACATGGTTAGGACTGAAAACTAAGTTTGTGGACTTTGGTGGAGGAATAAACTTACAGCACGTTTAGGAAGGCCCACAGCCCAGCTGATCAAACAGTATACCACCCCAACTGCCAGATGTATGACCGACACGAAGCTGTATCATCACGGAAATCCCATTACAACCACTTAAGAGCCCAATAGCAAAGAGAAATAGCAAAATCAACACATTGTCGAGATAACGTTTTAAGATTTTGGATAAGCTTTTATAATTGCGATCATACGAGTTCCACCTCAAATTTCCTTTTTTGGTTCTTACCATTTAGTATAGTACGGATTCGAGCCAGGTAGAAATATCAGGACGGAAAAGTTTTTTCTCTAAATTTTAACATTGCGACATTTCAAAGGTCGTGGAACACGAGACTTCTGATTAAACTATAAAAAATCTCTTATCATTTGATCTAAGTGTTCAAACCTCAAATTCTCAGATGATCTATATGAGATTAGGAAGGAGATCATCCATCATCTCATTTGTATGTTAAATAAACTATCGTTTCATCTAAATAACTCTTCATACCATGTACGGAGTATAATGTAATCATAATAATAATAATAAGCACAATTTTGCAATCTTAATCTGTTCCCCGGCCAATTTGAATCAAAACTCTCAACAAAATATATCGAACAGTGCGCTAATAGGACTAAAAAAGAAAAAGTATACTAGTACATGATACTACGATTAAATAAACAATAGGCAACAAATCATGTGAACAATGAGAAGTCGAACGTCTTGGACTTGGTAATGCAACATAAGTGGACTGTTTAGTATTGACTGTACACCGCGAATTATTGAGCAACTTATGATAAACAGAAACAAACACAACAGAAGGTGTACTTACTAAGGATAAGGGAAGTAATTGTAGATCTTCTTATTGAGTATGTTGAATATCACGTTCAGGAAGTACCTTCACAAGTCAAATGACACATTAGCCACTTGTCTAAGCATCTTTCAGTAGTCTTAACTCCTAGACAGAGTAAAATTCTGGTCTTCAAAGTAAGGAAGTAACGTTGTTGATTACATTACAAAATTACTCATTCGACAATAATGTTATAGATATCTCAGTATAACTAATTCACATGTTACATTTAATCTGGAAAATACAACAATGTAACATATAGAGTACCGTCAAATGATTTTCTATCATTATCCAGCTAGTTAAATGAATCTAAAAAACTTTGATGATTTAATATGCGAAGATCATTAATGTTCGACTTTGTACGCTCCCTTCCAAATAAATTCGTCATGCTACTTAGAAATTAGAATGAGTATATAGTGACTACGATAGTATCAACCAATATATAGTGATTAGAAGTCTAGATTGATGCTATATACTACGGAGTATTTTCATAAACCCATGTCAAAACTATCTTACTTACCACATGAAGAAGAAAAAACCAGTGACAAGAGCCGGGTTTTTCTGCAAGAACCCAACTTTAGCCTCCCTGATCAAACAAGATAAAAAAATTAGACTGATATCAAACCAGGTTCGAACCGATCAGAACGAAGGAAACGGACCTCACCCGCTCCCACCAGCAGAGGCATAACACGGCTGGACCGCGGTTTTCTCTCTTCTAGAAACCGGACCGGTCTGAGCCGACGGCTCAAGCAACAAAACCGGTCGAAGTTGCCTTCCCCATATCAAATTCCCGCCATCCTTGATCACTCCCGCCACGAGTGGCTTCACGGCCGCAACCCCGAGACTCGCTACCTCCCTCCTAGGCTTACTAAGCCTCGGGAGGGCTGCAATCGCGGTAGCACGTGATAGCACTCGTGACTCCATTGAGCTAGGTAGCACGGACACTTCTCTTAAAAAAAAATAATATAGATATAAGAGGTACCAAATGTGCTATGGTATACTTAGTGTTGTTTTTAAAGACACGACACAAGTCTGTCTAGTGAACTAAAATGTAAGCACATACAATCAAACATAAAGGGATATTTTGTTGGACTGTATAGATTGTGCTTGTTACGGTACGTAGAGCAATATCTTAATCAATGTGCATGAGCATTTTGGACCCACAAGTGAAGTTATGATGTGGTGATCAAATAAAATGGATGGTTATGATGTGATGAATGGAATAATATGAGATGGTAGTGAGTGTAGAGTAACGTGTGGTGATGTTTAGGAAATAGTGGATCATAAGATCAGGAGTTAAAAGTTATGGCGGGATGTTCGTGATAACCTTATCCATGCTCATTCGATGAGCGTATGGCTGGTGATTGTTGGTTTGTCTTATCCAATCAAGGTCTTTGCCCCTACAAATTTCAACCTCCTTATCTATTTCCTTTCTTCCTTCGTTTACATTTTTAGCTTGACATGTACTCCTTCCGTTCTAATGGGGTCTTATCATTTTGCCATTTAAGGGTGTCCCAATAAATTGTTATCATTTTCTTATTTGAC
>CAAKMY010097220.1:0-21560 GCA_901111285.1 Corrigiola litoralis | reverse complement strand
GCATACCCTCCCCCACATGAAAGCAAAAAGAAAAGATTTTCTGACCCAAAAAGTTGTACTTTATATTGGTTATCTCTCCTTTCCTTGGTTTATGTACAAAAAGTAAATGATAAGAACCCATTGGAACGGAGGGAGTATTGGATTGGATAAATAAGATGGATTATGAATAAGATGGATTATGGTATAAGGATAAATTGAGGATTTATACGTTGATGGATTAGACAAGTTCTGGAGACTTAAGTGAACAGTGAAAGCTTACACTAGCTTCTAAGCAAAAGATTAAGATCTGAACTTTGACATATGCCTCATGCCCTCATCTAAATTGTGTCTATGACTTTGCATATACAACTTGATTTCCAAACTCTCATTTATCCATAAGAAATTATAGGACGTCATCAGGTGGTACCGAATTTGGTACCATCCTATCATGCATAATATTATAATGTTTGGTGGAAACTCTTAAATAAAAGGGATTATAATGTTAGACCGAGAGAGAAGGTGACGCCTAGATTCGATACGATTCGATAGTATCATCTTATTTCCCTTAGTGTCATGGTAGCTAGTTTAGCTGATAAAGTAGTTGTAAGATTGTGTCCATCATCAAATTTAAACCACATTCCGCCAAAAAAAAAAAAAAAAGCCAAAAAGACAAGTCTTATTGAGCTCCTTAATTACCAAATAGTAGAAAAGAAAAGAAGTCATCGTTTATATGATAATATTCATTATATAAATAACAAGATATATAGAACAATTTTAAACACAATAATATGAAAACCAAATATTTTATAGTGGCTAGTTACAAGATTGGCCTCAAATACATAGCGATATAATATATCAATCATAGGTCATAATCTTCGTTGAGATTTATATGCACTTCTCCTCATATTAAATACGGTTAGTTTTATTTTCTTTTAACCGTCCGACTACTTTAGTTTATTTCACCACGATATTTCAAATACTTTAGTTTTTTAACAATCAAGTGAATTTCAGTTGAAAGTACATGATTATATTTTTCCTTCTTTTATATGACCTCTTTCCTTTTATTTAGAGAAAAATGTTGTTTAAATTAAGATCTTTTTTCAAAATTGAAAATTGACTTCTAAAGGTAACTATTTGTTGTTCAAAGTTGTTTGACCCTTTTTTTATTGCACCATTCACTATAGCTCAGCTTGATTCGGGTAGGATTAAAAAAATAATAATATTCTTTCTCATGCACTAACAATGTTGCGTTATTATGGTCTCGAATATGAGTCCTCTAATCTGGTTAAGTTGAATCAACTCCTTGCAATTTGTTCAAAATGGTTCATAGGTTGTATTTGACTGATAATTAGTGGTATTTTTACAATTATTTTTTTTAACTTTACAATTTTCTTCCTTTTAAATTAACTTATATAGATCCTACTTAAATCATTTTATTTGCATAACCATACTCCCTCCGTCCCACCCATTTCCTACCATATTCCATTTTGGTGTGTCCCATTTATTTCCTACCATTTTCTTTTTGGGTAAACTTTTCTCTAAAAATGTACACTCCTACCCTCCTTTTTCAACACTCACCCCACCACATTTCTTAACATGGCCCACCATTCACTCATAATATTTATATTTGCCCACAACTTGCTTTTGAGACACTTTTTACCCATTTTCTTAATCTTTGGTCCAAAACCAAATGGTAGGAAATGGGTGGGACACCCATTGGCCACATCAAATGTACCCTTAGCCCTTAGGCGATGGTTACTAATACTATGCTCTGAAATACAAGTGGCTAAGCCCACATAACAGAGTATTATCAAACCATTTTTTTGGGCCAATCTCTACTAGTCAAATGGGCTTGAAGACCAATTGTATATGCTCCCCTTGGAGTCTTACTGTCCTGCTCATTGTTCTACCATAAACTTTTTAACTCTCTCATTCTTGTTCAGCTCCTTATTTTGGCACATACTTACCTCACCAAAGGTATTTCTGCACTTGTTATTCTAATGGGTTTTTAGTTCTATTTAAGTTCATTTAGCACTTTTTTATGTTGTTGGGCTATGTTTACATTTTTATGTTCATAAAGAAAAAAATGCTGATTATGTTGTTGGGTTTGTAACTTGTAACTGTTGTTTCTTGTAAAATGGTACATTTAGCAAATATTCTTATTGGTGCAATAAAGCTAAATAAAGATAGTTATTTTGTTTTTGGTATGAAAGGAGCCCGCAAAGTCGCATATGAGAATCGAACCCCCAACTTCATGATTGCGAATGAAGGAGCTCTAGTTGTCTGAGCTATCCCCTGTTCGCAAATAAATGTCATTGTAGAGTATACATAAGACATTAAATTTTGGTATTTTACTTGGTTTTAATTGTCATGTTTGGCAGTCTACTTACATGATGTCGGTGACGGTCTGAGTTCGCTGCAGTATACCCTGAACTTGGTTGGAATTTTGTTTTTCTTAATAGTGTGGATATTTGCAAGTATGGGAAGTAAAGTGGTGATGAAATGGTCCAAGAAAATCACAACATTGCAAGTGGAACAGCTCATTCGAGCTGAAAAGGACCTGTCTAAGGCTATCGCGGTGTTTGATTCTGCGTCAGCTGAATACGCAAATGGGTTTAGTCATGATCATAGGACTTTTGGGCTTATGATATCTAGACTAGTCTCTGCTAATCAGTTTAAACCGGCAGAAGAGCTGCTTAATAGAATGAAGGAAGAAAGGTGTCAGATTAATGAGGATGTATTCCTCTCTATCTGTAGAGGGTATGGTCGGGTTCATAAGCCTATGGAGGCTGTTCGGATTTTTGAGCGCATGAAGGAATTTGAATGTGAAGTGAGTGAGAAATGTTATGTCACTGTATTGTCCATTCTTGTTGATGAAAATCAATCAAAGATGGCCATGAGGTTTTATCGTTATATGAGGAAAATGGGTATTAAACCAAGTGTTGTTTCTCTCAACATCTTGATCAAGGCCTTATGCAAGAATAATAGTACAGTTGATTCCGCCATTAATATATTCCGTGAAATGCCAAATCGTGGGTGCCCTCCGGATTCATACACATTTGGTACTTTGATTAGTGGGTTGTGTAGATTTGGTAGAACTGATGAAGCGAATGAGCTTTTCAAAGAGATGGAGACAAAAGGTTGCCTACCTACTGTTGTTACCTATTCTTCTTTAATACACGGTCTTTGCAAGTCTGAAAAGTTAAGTGAAGCTCTGACTTTGTACGAAAAAATGGCAAGTAAAGGTATTAAGCCAAATGTCTTTACATATAGCTCTTTAATGAATGGTCTTTGCAAGAATGGGCGTTCTTTACATGCCATGGAACTACTGGAGGTGATGGTTGGCAAACGTCTCTCTCCAAACACAATAACTTATAGCACTTTACTTAATGGTCTCTGTAAAGATGGAAATCTTCGAGAAGCTTTGGAGCTTATGGACAGGATGAAAGTTCAAGGTTTGAAACCTGATGCAGGATTGTATGGGAAGATGATAAGTTGCTACTGTGCCTTGAGCAAGTTCCAGGATGCTGCCAATCTCCTTGACGAAATGGTCCTTGCAGGAATTTCACCCAATAGGTTAACTTGGAGCATTCATGTCAGGACTCATAGCATTGTCGTGCTAGGCCTTTGTAAGACTGATATAAATCGAGCTTTTAATTTGTACCTGAGTATGAGAACCAGGGGACTCTCTGTTGAGCCTGCGATTTTTAGTTCACTCATTGAAGGATTCTGCAAGAAACGAGAGTATCACAAAGCTTACCGCATTGTTGATCAGATGGTTAGTGATGGCTGTCTGCCTGATGAGGTGACGTGGAAGGCTATTTTAAGTAGTTTTTGTGACCAAAGAAACATGTTGGAGACTGATGAATTACTTAAAGTGTTGTTGGTACAGAATTCTGATGAGACTGAGAAAGTGGCTGTCGATAGACTTGCCCGTTAAATGGATTGGGAACGCAGTCATAGGTACTTACCAACCAGCTGGTGGCTTCTTTCTGTTCTCTCCTTTGACCATAAGGAATGGTCCTGATTGAAGAATAATCGCCTGCAAGGTTGGCTTTGGCATACTTATGTTAAAATTTTCCCTTTTTCTTTATTCATTAATTTTGAACATTTTCTTGGCACTCTTATATTCATGTTTATGGATATATATGTCTTCATATCTGCGTCTAGTTACCAGCATAAAGTTGAACCAATTATCTTTAAAAATTGATGCCACTCGAATTACTTTATGAGTATCAAGAATCGGATTCTAATCTGAACCTTCTCCATCGGAAGATAATATCGAAAATACAAAAAGAAATCAAGCATAAAACATGAAGATACTTGTATATATAGGTTTTGATTTTACAAAATTCAGAGATATCTGAACCAAAAACAGATCTTGGATCGGATTTGTGATCTTATGTCAGCACTTTGACCCTGTTGAACCTTAATCATGAAAATAACTGAAGTAGTCAGGGTCAAATCAAGTAGTAGAGTTGGAAGCAGGACATAATTCAGACTTTGTCTGATGGGAGGTAGCTGGATTGGTTGTCCCTCTTGTGATTTTTGAACATGCTTCACTCAACAGAATATGACCTGTGGAAAGAGACTGCTTTGGCAATATCTAATGCCTCATCTGGTGGATCTCTGGAGCAAATAATTTACTTTGTAATTAGGGGTGCATAAAATATGATCTGTTTGGTTACCTTATTCCGGAGAGTTTTACTGTTCACCAGAAAGTGTGGAAAAGCCTTCTGGATAGGTTAAGAACAAAAGAACTTGTGCAGCAGAGAAAGCTGTTAGTTAAATACATTCAGTTAATACATGAAGCCTGTGACTTGGGAATTGTTGAGATCAATGTCTTTTGTTAACAATGTTGCTTTACTACGAAAAAATTGAGGATGACATTTCTACGACCAAGAAGCACATTGCATAATAGGAAGAATTGAGGAAACTCAAATTTCTGAAATTGATAATTGTATTTAGTTTGAGGACATTCGATATTGGTTCTTAGCACTTATCAGGACATTTGCATAATTTAATCGTATGTGCTTTACGAGTTGGTTGTTTAATTAGTTCCTAAGCTTCCATTACTTGCTGACATGGTTGGCTTCTTTTCTTCAGATTCTGTATCTGTAATAAACCTCATCTGCCTATATAATCTTTACCTGCTATGTGCTCCCCTCTTTCCTTCTCCTTGTTCTACATCACAGAATGTGTTTATGCTCTTGGAGCAATGTCTGATAACACAAGTCAAAGCTGTATACGTAATGCTTTTTCCCCTAATGTCCAGAATTCAGATTATAAGCTGATGTAGGAATAACCGAATAACTTCTGCCACATTAACCTTCACTATAAAATGACCTTAGCCAAGTTTGGAATTATTGTTCTTTCTAAAAGAATTGTCTTAGCTAAGTCTAAAATAAGGCACCTATACACATAGTAAACAAGTTTTGCTTTCTTGGATGGAGTCTTACTTTCATGATCCATCTACCTCATTTTTAGCTATCCACCTATTTAGGTGAGTTTTTGTTCTATCCTTGGAGTGATGCTTACTGTATATAGAAGATCGTTGTGAATTTGTGATTGCCACCCTCTTTCCTATGCAATTTTCCCTTGCATCCAAAGAGAGTTCATACGGTGGAATTGATTTTACTGAACATATTTTATTATAGTCAGGCTTAGACCACAGGATGTCAAAGGTTCCATGAGAAGAGTAGGAAATATTAAGTCTGTACATCAGTTATAGATTCATTCAATATTAAAAGGTAGTTGTCTACAAGCAAGTTAGTACTGTATTTACTATCCTTAGATCGACTATGCTATCTGAATCCCTTGATTGAAAAGCATGGGGGACTGTTTATACTTCTCCTTGTAATTTTGGCTGGCCTACTACTGGTCTGGTGCTGCTTATACAGGCACACTGGTCTGAGTTGCAAATAAAAATTGTGATATCATAATTTTCAATGTCCACCTCTGCTTTTATTTATCGCACATTGATGTTCATGTTTTTCTTCTGTAGCTTTGGATTTCACACACGCTGATATTAACATTTTCTCAATAGTAGTTTTTTTTTTTTTTTTTTTTGGGGGGGGGGGGGGGGGGGTGCATGTTGCGTGCCTTAACATCATCCTGTTTAAGTTGTGTCTCCTTAATTGACTCTCTTCAGACACGTGACATTTTTCTATTGTTTTTTTTCTCTTTGTATGGTTAAACTCAAATTTTTTTGAGACATTTGTAGGGTTAAAGTTTTCAGTTTTATGATTTTGTGCATGGGGTTGGAATGAATGTCCTGCCTGGGAGACTTTGTGCTTTTACCATTATTTTGTCATGCTACGAACTATTCTAATGTTTGGGCCACAATAATGGCTTCTAGATTAGAAATTTCTCTCAACTTTACGGTGTAATTTTTCTCAGTTAAGTCGCTAAGTATTAAGATAAGGTCATGTCGAAGAGAACATTTGCTAGCCGTTGACCAATGACATAATCCCAATGGACTGTGTAAAGAAGTGCCAAAAGTTAGGGGTAAGTTTAAGTGGCTTTTAGATGGTAGTGGACTGTTCCTTACAGCATTGGTCATATCAAGTATATTTAAACAGGAATTTCATTTGTGGCCGGGCAAGGCCAGTTCCTTGTTTATTTCATGGAATTTTTTCTTGGGTCTTTTGATCGTCTCTGTTATGCCCTGTCTTCTAGGTTCACCTGTCACTGTAAGAACACTTTGTTGGCTTGTCTATTGGTGTCCATTTTCCTTCCGGGAAAGTAATTTCAGAGTAGAGTCTTTGGCTTGTTCATGTAATTTCCTGTTTATACCGTTTTCACTTTCTCTCATAAATTTTGAAGGCAATGACAGGACTTAAACAGTGTAAACAGATGAATTATGGATATAACATTGAGATGTTTCCTCATCTCATTTGTCTTTAACCTCTTTCCTCTGTTTTCAGGCGTCACTGTTGATGGTTCTGGCCTATTTATGCTCTGTCATGATGAGACATTCAATAGAAGGACCTGACCTTATTGGCGGCTTAGCGCTATATTGTTGATGGAGAAGAGAAGCAGATATAGTAATATACATTAGAATGATTGCATGGACAACCTGATGTCATTTTGGGGTTTTATATAATAAATTCAGCATAATGTGTGCTAGGAAGACATGCCATGCAAGTTGGACTATCAATTAGTAGTTAGGGGAAACCCAATTCCATGGCGCTTTGTGGGGAAAGCAACAAACATCATACTGCAGATGACTCCTATTGCAACCGGAAGAACTGTGAGAACCTCTTGGGTATCTCGTGATGGCATTGGGTAGAAGCATTGGACTGTATTCTTATCAAATAATGCAATTGCTGCAAAAACAAGTATCGACATGAAGGCATGCAGGAAATCTATGAAACGAATGCGGTACGTGGCAGCCAGCTGTGGTGGAAGTGTTGTTGATCCATCTATTACAAATAGGCCACTGAAAGTGGCAAAGCCGTAACAGATATTGCCATCTTTGTCCTTGAAGCTGTCGGTGAAGCTGAGTAGGAACGATGACAACCCACAAGCAGTAACAAGAAAAGAAGTCATGGCTCGGTTCACATTGTCACACTCACCCAGGTTGGTAAAAATGGGTGCGAGAAGCTGGAAGGCCATGACAGTTCCAGTTGGCAGTAGATTGGCCAAGTGAGCAGTGTTCTGAAACGTCTGACTGATAGCTTGCTGTATTGGGTTTCTCTCCACTGTTTCAGGAAAAGATGTATCTTGGAGGAGAGGAAGCTTTTGCTCATCGTCAACCTGTTGAGCGCCACCATTGTTTACATTGACATCCATTGAGTTTTTCTCTTTGATTATTTTCTTTCGCATATTCTCTTTGAAGTGGTCCTTGAGAGACTGCCTTATATATGGAGTGTGGCAAGAGAGGTGCATTGAGTAGAACAAAAGCGATGGCAACTTGGTTATGCCTTGCAAGCAAAAAGAACCTGAGTTGTATTTGAGGTAAAGCTTACTTTATTAGAATTATTATGAGACGGTTACTCCTTTAATTTGGCTGAAGAAGTTATATCACATGGCTTTGGCAACGGAAATCATGTTTCCTGGCTTTTTTAAAGATTATGGGAGAAGAACACCTTTCTGGGTTGAAATTGGTCTTTGGGTGATGATTTCTACGTCATGACAGGAGTTTGTGGGTGTGTTTTTCTCATTAATAGACTGATCTCTTAATCAAAATTTGGATGGCGATTGATAAATTCTGTATTAAGCATAGAGCTAGTCTAAGAACGTTGTTTCTTATATGCATTGCATATGTTTGTCTGTGCTACAAGGTATAATTTTAGGATATGGAATGAGATAACACCTGTTAGGCCAACTCATCCAATGACCTTGGAGTACATGGGCAACAAATTATCTGTTCCACTATGCCAAATTAATATAATCATTTATGTTTAGATATGCAACTTACGTTGTGTAGAATCTGATATCTTGTACTTATATCATGGTATTTCCATGCCAAGAAAGTATTTCAAGTGTTTGCTTAGTGGTAAAAAATGAATTATAGTGATAGTGATTAGTGAATGACTATTACATGATCGATTTCTCCCTCATTTGTCATCGTAGTACTAATGTACTGGCCTATGTGCCTCATTTGGACCCAAAAGAGAAATCACGTAATCTCCATTACTGTAGTGTTATCCCCGCCTGGAAGTGGTACCTTATGAGCATCTGGGTTGTTTGCTTGTATATAAAAAGTACTTTAGCCGTTATCCAGTTTTCTTGTTATATAGGCGGTTTTATAAAAGGTTTTCTTGCTTTTGTTTTGTGCGTAAAGGTTCTTCTTTCTGCCTGGGTTTTAGTTGCAACGATGTCATTATTTGGATTTTGCTTCCTAGCTTCTCCTCTCTTTTGGGTACCTTGTCTCATCCAATGCGTAAGGATCTATCTCTTTCAAACAGAGAAGAAAAGGATGCTTGTACTCATAGTACTACGATTTCTTTTAGAAGTTCTTTGGAATGTTATAGAGTAAGCTTTCCATTTCGTCAGCTTATTAGGTCATATGTCGATCGATAAATTTTTATACAGTATAAGAATTTACCAAGTAGAAATAGAATCATGCTGAAAAAAAATAGAAATGTCGCACAAAAGTACTTCTATAAAAGAAGAAAAGGTTGAGTAAAAAAGCAATTTGTAGAATGTTGATCACACTCTTGTAGTCTACTCGTGTCTTCGTCCCATAAGTTCTGAGTAGTTGTCACCATGTCAAATTACATGCTACGTATCAACTATGTCTGGCTTTCTAAAAAATGGTCTAAAATATATATGAGAGACGTTTTCAACTCCTCATGGAAAGAAGTATATGTATGCCATGTTACTACTACTAGATTGGTCCATAACTGATGTTAGTGCTGTTGTAGACTTGTGGTCCTAGACAATCTAGTCATTTCTTTGGAAATAAGAAGGGGAGAATGTACTCAGTTTTCTTCTAACAGCGACCTTTCTCTTGAAAGTCTGTCTTAGAAATGTGAAATTCATCTTGGACTGAGCAAGTATTGATTTTTCTTTGTTCCTTTGCCGCTCTTGCTCTTATAGTATACTGCCAACCTGCATTCTCAATTTCGGTTCAGCTTAGTTTAACTTTTCCCAAAGATCATAGGATTCCTCCAGTGTTAAATTCTGAATTACATCAATGATTTGCAGGGCAAAGTCGCAGTTAATCTCATGGGGCGCTATCTCTGACTTCAGATTTTGGAATTATAGACGGTATCTACACATTACTAAGCTCTAGCACAACTCACAAGGATAAGTACATTTGATCACCTTCCCTCAGCTTGGATGAGAGCCTCTTTACTTGAATGAGAGCCTCTTTACAAACGAGGTAACACGACTATGTTGGTTGGCGATAGTATGATCAGTGAAATCTTTGTTGTGATGACAAAAAGATTCAAGGAGTGTGTAGAAATCTTCAGGTAACAAGCTGATGCTAAAACCTAGTTTTGCCAGGATTCTTTTTCTGGTTTGTGAATTTGGGTTTGCATCGATCGATCTAGCTTGTGGATAATATTGATCCATATTGGTAATGACAGCAAATTTACAAAACAAGTACAATACAGCTAAGTCCTCACCATCAAAGTTCACGAATCAATGATTAATTTGGCAATAGGAACTATAGAGTAGACTCCGTAAGAATCAGCAGCGTTTTTCATTCATTTCAGGTGATTTTGGCTAAGACTTGTGCTAGCAGATTGCCTGTGAATTGGGCAGAAGGTCCATATTTATAAGTACAAGTTATGATCGTGGTCCAGAGATCTCTAGAGAAACAAATTAATTTGTAAATAGCCATGGGAGGATTCATGTATTTGCAAAGTTCGGAGAAGCAAACATTTTGGATATATAGATATCAATTTGATCATACATAAGCTAAAGCACACCAAACTCTGAAACCACATATGAAGTCTACAATCAGCAGACAGCTTTCAACAGTGAATGAGAAGCAGATAGAGTATTGACAACCTTGTGTAAGGAAGATAAGAAATTAAGACATGTCAGATCGCGATGTCAAGCAGTGAGAGGAAATCCAATTCCATGGCGATGATTTGGAAATGTAACAAACAGCATACTGCAAAGGACTCCTATTCCAATAGGAAGTGCTGTCAGAACCTCTTGGCTCTCTAGCGACGGCAATGGAAAGAAGCATTGGACTGTGTTCCTTTCCATTAGTGCAATTACTGAGAATACGAGCAATGAAGTGATTGCATGGACAAAGTCTATGAATTTGAGGCGGTACCTGTCAGCCATCAGTGGTGGAAGTACTGTTGAACCATCTATCACCCACATACCATTGAAGGTTGCAAAACCATAGACGACGTTGCCATCCTTGTCCTTGAAGCTGTCTGTGAAGCTGAGGAGAAAAGTTGACAAGGCGCAAATAACAATCAGTACAGAAGTCATTACTCGGCTGACATGGTCACACAGGCCTTGATTCGTGGTCATGGGTGTGAGAAGCTGGAAGGCCAAAGCAGTTCCAGTTGGCAGTCGTTTGGCTAAGGTGGCCGTGCCTTGAAATGCCTCGTTTATGGCTTGCTCCAAACTGTTTCTGGTCACTGTATCAGGCCTAGTGACACTTTCGACAACTGTTGCCACAGTTTCTTGTAAAGAAGGCACGTTGTGGAGGAGCGGAAGCGCTTGCTCTGCATCATCAGCTATATGATCTCTTCCTTTGTTTACAATGACATCCATGGAGTTACTCTCTTCCTTGTTCTTTAGGCTCTAGTTTACTTCTGTTTTAACAGGTCTCTGAGAAAATGTCTTACATAGTTAAGGGGAGCGAAAGCGATGTCAATTTAGCTATCATGCCTTGCATTACAGAAGATTGAGCTGTTACCTTATGAGAATCTTGTGACATAAATTATAGTTAACATAGGTTAGATCTAAAATAAGATGACCTTGTCAATCATCAGACTCGCGTGTATTCAGTTTCATGAGTTTTGTGAGATGGGCGACCATGAGTTCCCTGGCATAAAATTAGCTAAGGTCTATGCATTCGCCTCTTAAGATGGTTCCCAGTATCAAGACTTATAGCTTTTCGGAGAATTATCAATTTTCAGTGTTTTATCATTGTTGTCAACAGTGTTTTACTGGATTTTTGGTGGATACTAGTAATTGATAGTTTGATACACCTGACCGCACCTTATCCCGCTTGTATACGAGCCTCTTTGAAGACAATGGGGGGTAATGTTGTCGTATTAGTAATTGGTATTCTATTATCACATCTTATAACATTTCGGACCTATCTAGCAAAGTGCTGATACCAACTACCAAGCTCTACAGGAAACTGATTTTTACACTCTCCATTTTTATTTTTACACTCCCACTCACCCCTTCCATGTGAGAGCACAGATTCCTATGTAGGAATCTACTCCTCTCACATAAGGAGTGTAAAAATCAAATGGGGGAGTGTAAAAATCATTGCCCAGCTCTACATTCTTGTCTGCTGTTCTGACTGGAGAACAAAAAAAAAAAAATTGTTCACCAAGTGAAAGTTTTATTTATGTCAATAGTCTGTAGCCTGTAGGTAACATTCCTATACAAATTGGTTCATAAAAATCTACTAGTTTATCAGATTCTTATAGAGAGGCTTCCATACCGCACGTAAAGTCAAATGAAAACCTCTCCTGAAATTATTTGTGCGTGATCATTCGATAGATTTGGGCTTGTCTATTGTGATTAGTTAGGGACTTTGGGCCCTTGATATCACTACGGGTACATGAACTAGCTTCTCATCCAACTTGCTATAGTTAACTAACTCTTAAATTACCCAATCAGTGAAATAAATAATCAGAACACTCTCTAGTGGATATAATCATCAGAACGAACTTCATTGTCGATTTGTCGAGCAAGAAAATCTCTACTCTACTTGTGCCAACTACCAACTCAACGTAGGAAGAAGACTGGAAGACCACGCCAGAATATACCAAAAGAATAATGGGCTTTGTATGACCCATCATTTTCCAGCATCCGGTTTTCCAAAGATTCCAAGCCCATGACATATTTGATGCACGTCATGTACTTACCAACTCTAATCACAAAGTAAATACGGAGTACTACCAAACGAAGGCTGAAGGCAAAAGCATCCTGTTGTCAAATATACCAATGTTGTTATCACTCAAATAAGTTAGGCATCCTTCTATTCGTCTTTCTACCGTTTGCTTAATCTTAAATTGACTCTTAAGCAAAAATCTTAATATCTCACCTGCCTGAACGACTATACATTGAAGTTGGACGCCAAAGATTACTGATACTAGTCAAGAAAAATGTATGAAAATGATAGCTTGGAGCTAATACAGAATATAATGATGCTTTATGCAATACTCTGTATATTCCTAGCTAGACAGGTGCTATTCCCGAATTGGTACGTTCCTTTGATGTGATTATTTTACCGTATTGTTATTTTGTTATTATTTTGCCGAAACAAGCCAGCTAAGGCATTTGTTTTGATTTGAAAGGAGGTGCACAAAGTCGTAGATAAGAATCGAACCTCCAACCTTATGATTGGGGTTAAGATAGCTCTAACCACTTGAGCTAGGTCTCTTCTTATTGTATTGGCATTTGTGTCTCTTTATATACCTAAATACAAAATTATAATATGATTGTCATATTTAAGTTTTTTTTGTCCGCCAAAACATAAGCTATACTCCGTATGTGATTAAACACCAAAATTGTTGTATAACAATGTCCGTAGGGGCATGCCCGGCTAAAAAAGAAATTAAAAGTTGAATTGACCTAATGCTTACCATCAAAGAATGGCCTCCCTAAGCTAATCCACCTTCGTACAATATAATTTCTTAAATCATACTCTATCTCTATTTGCCTGAGACCTATTTAGCCTACTCTTTAACTCATATTCAAGTGTTACTCTAATCTCCTGAAGGTTTATTGGTATTCTGTTGATCCCTATACCAAAACCCAAACAGTCAAACACCACATTGTGCCCCTCTTTAGCACCAAAAAACAAACATTGGGACATATGTTGTAATAGTATGCAACACAAGTTTGGCTGACACTAAATTAAAGACAGGGGATCTATTAACTTGCCATAGTTGGGTATCTAACTATCTATCGATCATGAAGAGTTAGGCAACTCTTTGAATCCGATGGTAGCTTCTTTTAATTCGAAAAGCGAGAAGGATATCACAAGATTGAAGTGCATGGACCAAATTAGAGAGGCTACACACAGTGCATATCTGACATTTATAATGGATCAGACCAAGTAAATAACTCTAGTCAAACATGTCCTTTAGTATTTTTGAGGTCAGTGCTTTTCGCTTACAAGCCTTTAGTACTTACGGAGTATGTAAGATTGATCTAAGTCACGACAAGCATTACCTTCTAGCACTTTCACTGATTGAAGTAAGAACATAGTAACTGGTCGAATACATATATAAAAACTTTAGCATCGTCAAAACCTCCATAATATTCGCTATCTCGAAGAGTCATGATCACTGGATGCTTGTTACCAAAGCAAATGTAAGTAAACAGAAATCTGCAACAATTTTTACCAATGAAAAAAAAATTCTACACTGTATATTTACTTGTGTTTCAACATCATGGTCCTTAGTTCTTACCTTAGCTTGGCCTTTAAATTTTAAACGTATGATGACAATACGTTCTCTATTGTCGCTGTCTACCTTAGCTTCTTGCTTGGCATATCTAAGTATGAGGTAGAACATACTCCAAAGACGAAAAGAGCCGTAAGTATTTATTTGCATCCTGAAATCCAGAAACGCAAAATCATTTTGTCATGCCAATTCTTTCATAAAATGTAGTACTTGGGAGAGGGCGAAGACAAATTTAGGTCCTACCATTAGAGTAGGGATCGAAGAATCCCCTTTACAAGAAGATGACGGGGAAAACATTGGTAAAAATAAAGTAAAGAAGATACCATATATTTCATGATCCCATACGGATGTGATGAGTGATGATGATAAATGGACCTATCTCTACAAATACTACATTGCTAGCACTAGATAGGTCTTTTTTGCACTAAAATGTATGCTCATTAGTCATAGGCTTTGGTCCTAGAAACTAAGCTACATATTATTCAAACTTAAGGACAAAGGAGTACATGATATCACAAAAGCTGGAACTCATCAAACCTCAAGGCAATTCTTTTGTCAAGTTGAGTATATCACTTTTATCATAATCTTTATATAGAATCCTGGCCTAATTACTTTTGAGCTCATATTGATTATTCTGACTCGTTGACAATCTTAAAGATGTGCTCCGTTGTGTCCATCTATATCTACATTCCCTAACAAAATATGAATTATACTCCACTCTCTCACACTCGATCCTCTCCTAAAAAAGCAAACGAGGTCGAGTAAGAGACAAAGAGAGAATTAATATACACCTTTGTCCTGAAATTATTCAAACTAAGCTACATATTAATGTACGTATAATCTCAATAAATTAATGGAGATGTTTCATAAAAGCATACGATCAAAATTGTAAAAGAAAAGAAATTACAAAAAAAGGACTTTAGAAATTAAATGTGATCAAAGCTCGAGGATGTAATCTGAAGTAAAAAAAAAAGTGATATGGACTCCATATTATGGAGGACTTGGGAAGCATGAGGATAGGTTTACATACTGTAAAAGTGTGGTTAATAATGTAATACACCAAGCCTTGAAGCTCTATCAAGATCACAATTTATACATGCCTTAAACACATACCCTAAAGCCTTTTATATACTCATACGTTCCTACACATACACCTTACAATTTTTACCATAATGCTTTTCATGCTCATTAATTATATGCTTTTGAAACCTATGTCATATGAATTTATACTCTAAAGATATTTTAAATTGCAACTTATATGCCTCAATTGGAGTTAGGAATCTATGAATACATGGTTGTCTGAAATTAATTGTGAAAATGCAAACCGTATGGGCATATGTCATCAACCATATATGTGCATATAACTAATTGATGATATGGGGATAAAAGCATTGTGTCCCCGATTATATATGCTTATGCTCCCAAAAACTACTAAACTATCCCAAAATCATCTCAGGTGTTTACCAAATCATGCCATAATTTGATCAATTTCACACATTTTACATCAGAAATCAGCCTCTCATTCTTAGCCTAATTGATCCTATTAAACCATGATCAATCACAAACCTAGATAGATATCCAAATACATTCAAAACCAAAGGTACTTTGAGTGATCATCGAGAACATATGGAACATGTGATCGAATAAATGATGATTTCTTACTAATTGCTAGTAAAAGGTGTGAGCATCGTTAATTATTTGAGGAGTCTTTTAAGTACCTTGAAAATGAGTACTATCGCACAAGAGGGTAAGAGTGTAATATTGTCAGTATATATAGACAATGATGAGAGATGATAACATGTACGGCATGAACTTGTGTTGTTGTGATTATCATTAAATCATTATACTCTCTCCCCACAAGTAGTATAAGTTATATTTTGTACTTAATCTGCAAAAAATTCTTCAAAGTTCAAACCTTTATGCTCTATTGAAATAATTTTGTAAATTTTAATTGTAATTGAGGAAATTAAAAGAGACAATATGGTGAGAGAGAAACAATAGACTATATGAGTCAATTCCTAATGTAATAATATTGATTCATGTAGAAGAAAACGTGTGAGGAATGAAGTTATATGAAATTTCTTGAGCCAAAATCCGAAAGGCGAATCAGTAGTGAACTGGTGCCACAAAGTCCAAAACTTTAGGATAGGGTTAGCTAGATATAAAATTCATTTCTTGAGGTTTGTAAATCTTTAAGAGCTATATTTATATAACATGTTTTGATCCCCCTATTTGTTGATATAAATTTGACAATCTAGCCACTATGCCAATGTTGAAATTCTTAATTGATCACTATGTTGATCTTCAAACGCAACTATTGCGAAATTTGAGCTCAATATCTTCAACACTCCTATGCCTCCTACTTCTCATAATAGATACAAATTTCCATATTAAAAGACATATCATGGGAATTTTGTAAGGCATATCATGGGGATTTATGAACTTATGGCGGTCAAAGTGTCAAACACTCAACATTGTTTGATCCCTCATCATCTTATATGAAAGCACCTAGATTGTTACGAGAAATGCATCCTCAATGGCAAGTGATGCTATATAAATTTTACAAAAATGATTCAATTAAGCGGATAAAAACAAGATGTCCACGAGGGATGATGATTTCATTGATTGGGTTGTATATTATAGGATTTAAAATAATAGTCTCACAGGATTGTTACCATGTGCATGTGTACAAGTTATTTTGTTGTTGGCCTTGTTTAGCATACTTCATTTCTTCTTATCTTAGGATTGATGATCAATTAATGTGTCTTTTAACCCTCTATAGTAAAATATGGTGTTTCCTGTGTGAATGTAATATATACATTAACTTGCTATACGAGCTCTGCTTGTTTTATTCCTCCGTCACCAACCTTAATTCCTTAACATTATTTTGTTGTCTTTTTTACTCAAGACAATGAACTTGTAATGTTTCTAATTCACTTTTTTTTTTTTTTTGCATATATTAGTTCCAGACGCTAGCTTGGTATAAGAAGAAAGGAATGTTAAATGATCTAGATCTAGCAATCATCTAGGAATTGTTATCTTCACTCAAAATGCTTTTCTCGACATTTCAAGTGTAAGTGCATGCATGAAGATTTTGGAGAAAAATCAATATGATTACAAACTTAAATGGAGAAAATTACATTATCTATATCCATTAGATTGTAATAATGGAGCAATTGCAAGAAGTAGCCTGCGAGTCCAAGGAAGCAAAAGGTAAGATTATCTGATGGAGAAATGCCTTGGCCTGAAAATGACTCTTCAATTGTTAGTAGTTTGCTTTTAGACTTAGTTTGTCAATCTAAGGTCTTTGTCTCTTTCAAGTCCACTACAAACATCTTTCTTTCCAGTAAATGCCAAAACCCAAAAGCAGACATAGGCAAGACCATATGGACACCCTAGTTCTAGAACACACCGTCCTGTTTGTTCACATCATAATCAACACTGCCTCCCTCAGAAAATCTATATCCACTCACCTTACATGATATTCAGATTCTTATTCTGGCCCTCTTACATGCACACATATACGGCAAAAAGCAACCACTAAGCAATTTTATTCCACAACAAATTTTGACTACTCTTTCTAATCTCTAATCCTAACAATCTCTCAGTATAGATAATGCCTCTAAGCCTCTTACGTACACATACTCTCTACAAACAAATATGCTACACTCCAAATGTCACTTATCTAATTATCTTACGTATCTATGGACTATAATCATACCGCAATCAACTTATGCTACAATATGTAAACTTATTGAGCAGCAACGATGAAAGACAAAATAACTTATCTCCTACACAAACTACAGAACCCCATGATCTATATGCATTACAGGGAGCACACGCACTCAATATCCATTCTCCGATCCTCTTAGAAAATGGCTAGCATCAATAGAAATACACTAGCAAATCGTATAGAGATCGAGATATATTTATGTAATAAGTTGAAAATATGACCTGACATTAGTTATACGGGGTATTCAAGTATGACCCTGACGTTATATACGGGATACGTACAGCTAAGCCTTCAATAGTGGATTCACTAATGATCATTAAGACACTGAAGGCTATTTAAGTTACTGTCTATTGTCTATTGATCAATAGAACATGGCAGAATGGTTGTACACAGAAGTCAGTGAGTGTTCAGTGAGTGGAACGCTCTCCTTTCATAACAAGAACATACATGTTTCCGGTGGGCCTATTTGCTAGCGAAATGTATCTGCACCCCTAGCTTCCTCATCAGTCTCGGCTCAATATATAATTGCTTTTGATATGAGAACAAACTTGTGCTTTGAACACTATTTTGGAATGAATCACATGTTTTTATTAAATGCTAAATTAACCTATTAAGTTAAGCCACTAAACCATCTAGTCACTTTGAAGCCTTTTTCATAAAGTGCTCAAATTAAATTGAAAAGTTTTCTTCAGCATTAGGTGAAAATGAGGGTCCAATACGGCGTGATATGATACATGGTCCAAAAGAGCATCTGCTACTTAAATAAATATTGGTTTTGATATATATGATCATCATATGGTAAGCTACTGCTAAGTAGATATATTGTAGAAAAGATGAGGGATGATGGCTACTTCCTCTTGTTTGATGGTGGTATCTGCCAAACTTATCATAATGACCTAACAAATCTCGAGTAGTTTGCTTCTAGTTAATTAGCAGATTATGAGTTGATCATTACAGCTTGCGTTGCTCACAGCGTAATATGATCCGGCCAAGATTAGAATTTTTTACGTCTAATGATCTGTAAAGTTTGAGTTTATGTGAAGAATCAGTAGTATTAGTAGAGCTTCAATCTTAAAAGAGATCTCAACAATTAAAGGATCAGAATCACATGCCTTTCTTTGTGAGAAAAGATGCCTGCAAACTACTCCGTACTAAAGTGCAAGCTGCTACGGAGTACAACACTTCGTTATGTATAAGTACTCCTTTCCGTTTCACTTATAAGTTTAACGTATTTTTTTTATGGGTGTTCTGTTCATTTATTAACGTTTCTATATTTGGCATGTTTTTGGGACTTATAATGACTTTAATACCCTTACTTTATGTGAAACTCAAGCCACTTTTTTTGCGTGTCTCACTTAAAATGACTAGTTTATCGTTACTTTATGTCTCATTTCATTTATTTTACTAGTTTTATTTGATTTTGGTGTGAAACACAAACGTTAACTTATGAGTGGAACGAAGGGAGTATTTCTTTAAGGCTATATTTAAGTCTCAAACACTTGAGCTAGACAATCTTATTATAAAACACACGAAGTAGTATACTCCGTATGTTTTTTGAAGGAATAAAATGAGAGTTTTAAAGTAAAAAAACATGGATTTCAAAATTTGACGCGAGCTTTTTAAAATTGTCTTATCCACTTCAAATTTTAAGAGTCTACATTTGTATTATAACAAACTCACCTTTTTATAACTTATGATTAGACTATAGGGTATGTTTGTCAAATATGATCGATAAGGTAGCTGAAAATTAATAAGGCAATTGAAAATTTAACTAACAAATATGGCTGTAATTTGAAACCTGATAAGGTAGCTTATATAATGAAAATGTTTTGTGGAATTTTTTAAACAATTAACTAATAGTTAATTACAAAAAATGACATACTTATAGTTATTATTTAAGTCAACCAACAATTCGTGCAAGTATTGTATTCAACATTCCATTGTGACGATAATCACAAACATAATATTTTGTTATCTCCCACATAGTAAACATCTTAAGTTATAATATATTATGTTAATGTGTTCCATATAAACGTGGCGATATTTTTTGTCTAGAAGACTTTGGTGAGCAAGATTCACGCTAAAATGACAAAGAGAAAAATTTGAAGGTAGAAAAGGAATGGAGAGGTGAAAAACAACATTAGGGATTTAAAATATAAGGTTGTCATTTGGTAAAATGTCTTGTGATAAAAGCAAAATAAAATTATGACTACAATCCTTTTTGTGATAAGCTATTTGAAAAATCTTATTTTTGATAAGGTAAAAAGAATTAATAAGCTACAGATTTCAAACACTTACAATATGTTTAGATACATAAGTCATTTTTTTTTTATCAAAAAAGTCTTTTTCCTTTATAAACTAGGTGAAACGGCGTGTCAAACTTACCCATAACCTAAGTCGTCCAAAAGCCCAAGGTGTTATTGCCGTTTATTCTCAAAATTAAACAATAAATTTGTTTTGAACGAATAATTGTTGACCAACAGAGTCTCTTTCAATAGGAAAAAAAATCCTAGCGGTCTTTCCAAGTCTACTACTACTCCCAACCCAATCATGCAAAAAAGAGTTTGTCGTTATAGAAGAGAAAGTAGTGGGGAAGTAGGAAATTTTAACCCCAAAGAATTCGATGAAAATAAAAAAGCTCAAAAAGACTGTTTTAGTGAGCTAGTAGAGAAGAGCCATGCACATGAATACATGATCATTATGATTGTAGTATGAAGACAGGCTCAAATGGGTTGGAGACTGGAGTCACCATACATGAATGTTATAGACCGATCCTCTTGCAAGAAGAGATCAAATATATTATCTCAAAGTTTGTGAAAAAGCTTTGATATGGGTCCCTAAGATCTTGTTATGGAGCCCAGTTAAGTAGCTCACAAACTATGAAAGTCTATGGTCAATCGCAGCCTAATAAAGTTTTAGGCACTTGGTATAAATATTGTCTAGTGCTAATTCTTAATGTTACAGGAGGAGTATGTCATAACTCCAATAGAGTAGTGCTTTGATCGCTTTACAATGCCATTCTCAGTTTGAGCTTACATCTTTTACGTTTTAACGATTGCGGATCACCAAAATGTAGGAAGAAAGTAGGAGTAAAGAAGGAAGGGAGTGGAGAGATAGATTGAGAATGTCGTTGGGGAATGAAATACTGGTAGTTTGTTTGTTTAGAGAAAGTTGGGGTTATGATTGGGAGTATACAATTCCTTTGTTTGTTTTGTTGGGAGTGGGAGTTGAGAAGGGATTGGGAATGGGAGTTGAGGGCCCCAACTCCCAATGATCTATTACGAGGCCACGAGGGGGTGCTGGTATTTGGTGTTGGGAATTCAGCCTTTCATTAAATTTACTAAAGTACCCTTCATTAAAACTCATCTACAAATCTCACACACTCACTTTTCGTTTAAATAGGGTATATAAGTAATTTGCCCTTTTATTACCAAGTACTTCTTAATCAATTCCCAAGTCATACAAGGTTATGGAATTTAAAAGATGAATTCCCAACAATCTACTCCCAATCAAATTCCCACCCAAATTCTCAATCCCAATCCCAATTACATACTTCCTCCATTCCAAATTAAACTTCCTACTTCCTTTTTTAACACTATTCATGAGTTAAGCTTGATTTTAAAATTATTTTCAATATATAAGGTAAAATATAGTCATGTGGGATCTTGTTTGATTTGTCATAATGAGTAGATTAAGAATATCAATCTCTTATAATTTTCACTAATATGTAACTAAAGATATTTAGCATATAAAATGCGCATCGGCATACGTGCTAA
>CAAKMY010097135.1:271-34869 GCA_901111285.1 Corrigiola litoralis | reverse complement strand
TTAATAGACATGATGACGTGGCGCGATATTGTGAAAGATGATGTGGCGCATTGTATGTGCTTGAACGGGTTTTAACAATATTGTATAGATATAGATATAGATATAGATATTAAGTTTTCATACTATTAGTAAAAATCACTTTAGTAAGACGTCATATGAAGTTTTTGGAGAATAACTTTGAACATCTTATATAACAAATCACAATGTAATTGCCTCATAGGAAAATAACTATTTTTTTCATTTGATTTATTAATGTCTCCTCTTTATCAAACATTCTTATGCATGTAATAATACATACTCATTGAATATATTTATACCAAAAAAAAAAAACATACTCATCGAACATATAACAACTATGTAAATGTGATTTGCAGTCACTACTTTTTGCTTTGACTCGCTTTTGTGAAATGTAATTCACAAATTGAAACAAAGGCAACCTCATTATAAAAAAAAAAGTGAGGCAAAATTTTCATGGGAGGATTCATGTCTATTAAAATGTTACACATTGTAAGTTTTATACATTCTAATTTGAAAGGATCTCATGTCACTGTGCATTTTTTACTAGAAATATGTAAACGAATTTGTTTGGCCATTAATTGTAAAAGATAAAATACAAAAACAAATCTAAAAATACTCTCAAGAAATGTACAGAAGTGGTCCATTATTGTAGATGGAGTCTTACAAAGTCACAAGAATTATTGGGTTGGGTTTCTATAAACATGACCAACTGTTGGGACTCCCAACAAAGCAACATCAGCAGAGTGACCAATCTATCATGAACAAGCATGCACTTACCAACTCATAAATTCACCAAACAAGGGAAGAAAGGAAATAGCACAGGTTCCTTATGAATGTAGGACACATTGTTATATTCCCTACTGCACATTAAGAAAAGATTCTCATGCCTCCTATTAATTTGGCAATTAAACTAAGACATAGACTACCACTTGTCTAGATTAGGGGTCCTTAAAGAAATTACTGCACTTACAGGCCGTTCTTGTTAGGTCTATAGTAAACAAAATCAATGCTCCAGTTTGCCAATTTGTGTAGAAAGGGATGCTCCATTTTGCATGGGCTACTAGAGTAGGGTCCAATTTGTTCATAAGTCGTATTCAATTTCCTAGATAAATGATGAAATGGTCGGCTTGATAAAAAATGGGCTTCAAGTTCAACCCTTTTCCGTGTCTAAACGCAAACAAGTCCTCCGTAACATCAAAGCTCCAGCTAATGGCTAGTCCGCCTAAAAAGTTAGATGTGTGGAAGATATAATATTATGTGAGTTTGAGATTGTAGGAATACAACACTGTTAAATTTCGTTTTCAAAAAAAAAAAAAAAAAAAAACTGTTAAATTTCAGTAGGGAGTTTTTGTCGTCTTTTTGTTTGTATCCGACTCGAATTCGAACTCAATCAATTGATGTAAATAAGAAATGAGAAATATTAGGTTAAATTAATATGTAATTTGGACCATTGGCCAATACTAATCTCAACTTTATTTTTGGACAACAATAATCCCAACTTTACTTGAGTTGGCCAATATTGCACCCAAACTAACACTGTTAGTTTTCCGTCAGTCAGATTGTTCTCAAAAACTGATGATTTAGTATTAGGTAACGAGAAGAAAAATACACCATATATGAGAATTCAATCCCGAGAGAACCTATAGGTAGGTTAAACTCTCAGCCAACCTTACTCCTCGCATTGATTCAAGTTAAATATCACAAATATACGTCCATGCAAAAATGTGATACTCCGTATATCTCTTCCAGCGGACTGAATTAGATCGAAAAACTTCTTTTCCTGCTAGACACTAACCATGTGCCTAGAAGTCTACAACTCAAACATCGCATTCCACTGGACTGTTGTCATAGGGTGGTAAACCCACATAGATACAATATCGGTATGCAGCAGTCACACCACAAGTTGCTCAAGCTGTCAAGCATGTGGACATTCGAGAAAAGAGATGTATCACGCAAACAAAGAAACAACACTAGTATAAAAGAAGACAAATAACAGCCGTTTTTTTTCCCTGGTCCATGACAATAGTGTACATTATATGCACAATATCACCATGCATTATGACTCTTAATTGCCGCCATCTATAAAAGACATTTACAAGGAAAAACATGCAAACCCATTCTAACAACAGTCTGATGTTGCAGTAATACACAGCAAATCACCCCCTTAAGGAATTTGAACTCGACGGGATGCAGAAGAGAAAGCTCACGCCGCAAAAGCTTTTTGTTAGTAGTAAGGATCCTGTTGATCTCCAATAAGATCAAGTCGGATCTCCCAATTTTTTGTTAGTGATCATCCAAATCACTGGTTATAGTCATCGACAGGAACTGAAGTTTGGTATCAAACTGGGACTGCACGAGAAGAAACACCTGTACAAATTGATGGAGAAGTTCGGTGCAGTTCAAAGCCACAGCAAACAACCTCATATCTACCTCAAGACAATTCGCGCCAAAGACTGAAGAACCCATTTTATCACAGAACTACACTACTGTCACAATGTACAAGTCCCAGATGCCCTCAACTGCTAACAGATAAGAAATTCCTTGGGATCACAAGTCACGTAACCAAGAGATTCTCTCAGGGTATCCTGTGAATCTTCGCATGAGCTTTCTTTGATTATCTGTTTCATTGCATATAAGAAAATCTTTTGCTGATGGCTATTCTGGAATAGACACACCAGGTATCTACAACTAAGAGTGTACAACGGCCTACTAAACAGAACTTTCAAAAGAGACCTGCGCGTGCGGGTTATACCGAGGTTTTTGAGTAGAGGCAGCACCAGCTAGACCACAAAGAAGCCTTAGAACATCAGCTGTATCATCTAGATAATATTTAGCCTTGCTAGGCTTTTGCCCAACAGTGCAGCAAACAATCTCAGGGCTGACAGGTAAAGATGGACTAGTAGATGACTTCAATAAGCCTTCAAACATGTCTTCATCAGATCTGTCATCCCCAATGCACATAAGAAAATCTGGCCGTTTTCCGGAATTTATTACCGTTGAAACAACTTTCTCCACCACAAGCCCCTTGCTCACACCCTGAATTACGCCACACAGAGAAAAAAAATCAGATAGGCAAAGCGAATGAAACAAAGAACTGTGGAATGGAGAGTGAACAACAGACACGACAACCAGAGCCCTAAATAAGGTAGCTACCCCGCCACCCAAATAAAAAAAAAAAAACAAAAAAAAAAAAACCCGCCAAAAGAAAGAAAAAATGAGGCAGACAAGCACATACTTGTGGTTTAACTTCAACAATGTGCTGACCCCTATTGACAACTGCCGGTTCATTTGCAAGCACATTTTCTAGATGATCCACCAGCTCCATTGCTTGCCAGGAGCCAAAGTCAGGGTCTGCATCTTGATGGTGCCAGACTAAGCCACTTTCTTTGATTTCTATGTTGGAGCCATCAGTTGCCTCTGTATATGATCTCATTATAGGTTCTACAATCTCTTTCCAGTCAAGCTCAGCACTGTTCGACTCCCAGTCAGTAATTTGATTCCACCTGCAAGACAGGAAACTCTGATTACATTAGCAAATTCAAATATCTCTTGTGCTTTTCATAGTCTATAGTTTTGCTATACTGACGAATATTCTAAAAAATTTAATGTGAGCTAAATATAGATGAAACATTCAGTTACTTATTCTATCAGCAGTTAACTACTCTTTTCCAAGTTTCTAGGGTAACAAACTGATTAACCATCCAAAAGAACTATTTGCCAACTAATGATTTTCAATAGTAGTTAACTAGTATTTTCCAACAATGACGAAAAATGGTTCGTTGACAGCAGGAACTCAGGAAGTTCAACTCCCTAAGAGAAGTCTACTTACCTACAGAATCTAGATATTTGACTTTCTCCACTTTGGAGGGAGTAGATATTACCAGGAAGTGTTACCGTTAACCAGACATTCCATTTTTCTACGTTCTAATAAATATGTAACTTCTATTTTTTTCCTTAACAACAAAACATCCACTGAACATACATATTTTCCCCCTAGTGCCGTATCTGTTTTTTTCTCCTCTAGTTTATATTATCTAATACTCTCCAAACCTCCTCTCTTTCCTGAACATAACCTACCCCTTCTAGATGCACTTTTTGCTCCCATTGCCTCTGCTAGTCTGTATTAAGAAAACAAAAGATTCCTTCACAGTTCACAAATATCAGAGTTAAAAGCGGTTACATAAGTTAACTCACCTTAAGGAGTATCCATGCTCAGCAGCTATACCCAGCAGCTGACAAGGGCCAAGCCATTCAGCTAGTTGGTCTCTTCCCCTACCACTGACAATGAACACCGTATTTTTGGGATCATTGCAAAGAGCATTAAGAACAGAAATAAGTTCTGCGCTGGGAGTTTTGTTCATGCATGCTTGTGGCACTAGAGTGCCATCGTAATCCAGGAATATGACTCTGTTAGTAGTCCTCCTATATGTTGAGACAATACGCTCAACGCCCAACTTCCTGAAACTTGGAGAAAGAGACACAATTCTGAAACCCAACCCCAAGCCAAATCCCCAGCACCGCTTGTTATAGTGATTCTGGCATGCTCTCTCCAGATCCTGCACAAAGCTGCGTGCCCAATAAGCCACGTCGTGAGAGCTGACATATCTATAATGTTTCTCATGCCGTAATTGTTTCTCGGGATCTGGCATCGTAAGAGCCATATTTAGCGCTTCAGCCACGGCATCAATATCCCAAGGGTTAACTCTGATAGCACCACTGAGAGAAGGTGAACATCCTACAAACTCTGAGACCACGAGCATACTTGTGTGAGGAGTGTCGGATTTAATACCTAAAGCTTTATCCAACACTGGTGTTCCCTGCCTGCAGACAACATACTTGTATGGAACCAGATTCATCCCGTCCCTTACGGCATTCACAAGGCAGCATTCAGCAACTGCATAATATGCTGACTTCTCAAAACGTGGAACAGGGCGATCAATGATAACAACAGGTTCGTAATTGGGAGAGCCATACACCTCATTGATCCTTTTTGCAGTTAAATACGTCTCCCGCTTGGCTTCCTGGACATCCTTGCCCGAACTTCTAGCAGGATTAATGATTTGGACCAGGACCAACTTACCCTGGAACTCCGGATTCTGATGCAGTAGTTGCTCCATAGCCAACAATTTTAGACTGATGCCTTTAAAGATATCCATGTCATCAATCCCAACAATCACTTTTTTCCCTTTGAACTGTTCTTGAATTTCTTTAACTTTGACTGATGTGCAAGGAAGATCTAGGACAGATTCCAAACGACCAACGTGAATACCAACAGGTAAAATTTTAATGTAAACAGTCCGCCCAAAATAATCCAGTCCAATATGTCCTCTCTTCGATTCGTAGTCCAATCCAAGCATCCTACTGCAGCAGGACAGGAAGTGGCGAGCATAATCAAATGTATGAAAACCTACCAGGTCACAATTCAGTAGACCTCTCAAAATATCATCCCTAACCGGCAAGGTTCTGTATATTTCCGACGAAGGAAACGGGCTATGCAAGAAAAATCCTAGCTTAACACGATAGAACCGTTTCCTTAGAAATGTTGGCAGGACCATGAGATGATAATCATGTACCCATACATAATCATCCTCCGGATTAATGACCTCCATTACTTTATCGGCAAATATTTTATTAGCAGAGACATAAGCCTGCCAATGCGAACGATCAAAACGGTCACCATGGTCTGGACACATGGGTAGCATGTAATGGAATAGCGGCCAAAGGTACTGCTTACAATACCCATGATAGAACTTCTTTTGGATATCAAGTGGCAGAAATGTAGGTACACATTTGAAGTCCTTCAAAAGCTTCTGGGAAACTTCTTCTTGCTCAGTAATATCAATGTCAGCCTTCAGAGAACCAACATAGATGACCTCAGTATCGGGTGCCAACCCATTCTTCAATTGTAATTGAAGTGAATCTTCATCGAAGGTGAAGTTCCACTTTCCAGTCTCCTTATCTTTAGAAGCATTCAGGGGCAACATATTTGCAACGATAATTTTTCGCTCACGAACCACAGGAGCATCAACATCTTCATCACTACTTCCACGACTATCCAAGTCAGATATAATCCCAGGAACAGTCATAACCCGTGGAAGAGTTCTAGGAGTATGTGGGAAATCTAGGAGATCACCAGAGACCAGCCCTAGCAAGTTTCCATATGATCTTGATGACATGGTTGATACTTTCTGTCGGGGGGCTCAATCATAAAGGTGATCTGCTGCTATTCACCAGATGAGAGAATTGGTTAAGAACTAGACGAAAAGTAGGGAACAAGAAAAAAAATGCTTCCATGTCTCACACAAGTGATAACTCATGCATTAACCTCCCCCATCCATTACTTTTCCTGGAACAGGAAAAAAAAGAAGGTAAAAGCCCAGTCTAAGGGACCCAACCTTCAATCACAGTAACTTACAATAGTTATACAGTTCAGGAGACCATGTTTCAATCAGATTGTACAAGTTTGTAAGTTGCATCAGACAAATGGACTTGCATGATTGACATGACATGAGATAGAAATAGTGAAGGCTACAATTGTTATTGAATCCCTGTTGCGATCTTTTTTTTTTTTTTTTTGAAATAAAACGCCCTGTTACCGCAATCTTATAAAACCAAACCGTGCTGAAGCCTATAGACCCAACATCTTGAGTTAGTAGTAAGTAGGCCGGCCACTCAGAAACAATTCCCTGGTAAGTGCTATATGTGGGAAAGACCTTAACTAGGATTTCAGAAGCAGAATGAACAAAAACACAACTTAACTTTTGACAGACAAGTCTTCACACAGAATCATGCCACTAGATATTAAGAAGGGTCCATCAAGACTAGCCAAAGAACATGATCAGAGAAACAAACTAGTATATTAACAATACCATTAAACCCTAATTAAGACATTCATGAACGCTACTTTGAGGAAGCATATCTAATAGTGGCAGCGGCCAACAAGGAGCACGGACCTGAAGGACAAAATATGTATCCAAGAATAGGTCAATTTCAACTAATCAGAGCTACACTCTTTCAATTACAAAAATAACAATATTGCATTACCCCACTGCCTTAAAGAGAATCCCGCACAAGCAGGGGTAAGGATGGATTGGTGTACACAGCCTTCTCCATGTAATAACTATTAAAAGTGGTTGTTCCAAAATGAACTTTGAGATGAAGTGCGTCAACCATGTGCTAGTCCGTTATAATTGAAGGATGAGAGTTTCATGAGCCACTTTGATTAAGTCCCATTTCCAATGGAGCCAAAGAGTTAAGGTTCTTAGGTTCCAGATTATATTGGACTAAATCAAAATGGCTCATAAAACCTTTACGCTTCTTTTTATCGTTAAGTAGCAAATGGTTAGCACATTTAAGTTCAAGAGTCATTTGGAAAAAGCCTCTTTGTGTTACTGCAACGCATGGGTAAGGCTGCATACACCTGAAAGGCCGACCCCCCCCCCCACCCCACCCAATTGGGCGAGAGCCTCTTTATAGGCATTCAGGTAATATTATTGTTTTGTTGTATTTAAGGAGAAGTACAAGGTGCATAACTAGGACACATAGGTCACCAATATTATTTTTTAAAAGCAGCACATGCAAACTTGACTAGAGGATACAGACTGGACTGGATCAGAAATCAATCACTACAAGGTGATGCCACCTAGAAAAGGGAGGCTAATACAGAAGGAGCATATAAAAATAGGGACACATCAACAACAAATCTTAAAGGGGCTCCCGTTCAGGTGGACACAAAAAAAGGAGCAAGTACCAAATAACTGCACCAGGGTACATCCACATCACATAACAGCCAAATGCAACTGTTAGCAGTTCAGCAACAACACCAAAATTCAGGACAATTCTCTATCAATAGTCAACTGTAAACGAGAATGAACAACTGACACCTTCATCAGGCCATTGGAAATAGTCAAATAGCTATTTCAGACAACATGCCCCATAAGTTGGTGAAAAAAAAGCCTCTCCATGACTGATACTTCATCAAAGTTCAGTGTGCAGGGTTATTGCACATCAAATACATGATAGGAAAGAAAATAGAGGAACCTTCAACTACCATACCATTGACCACTCTATACCAGTCTTCACAGACTTGAACACAGAAATCCTTGCCAAAAGAAACCTAACAAAGATCGGACTTGACCCATCACAGCACAGGATTTTCCCTTAGGGGGGTCAAGAATTTTAAGTGTCATGTCATATCCAATTGTCCAAACTCCGACGTCAATAGAGCTGGCTACAAAGTAGGCATAGAACGGAAACCAAAAAATGGTGGCGAAGTTGGCAAAACACTCTCACACTGAAGCCCCCCCCCCCCCCCCCCCTTTTCTCAACAAACAGAAAAAGCACCATCATAACCAATTTTTTAGCTACAACCTTTTCAAATCCCAAAAGTTATACAAAAAGTCATGGGAGAGACAGACCATAAAAGTAGATAGAGGCATGCTAGCCCAACAAGGGGAAATAAACCTCTGAGACTTCCGCTCGTAGAAACCTTGGGTTGATTTAGCTTGCAAGGACCTCGTCTACTTTTACCATAATAGTAGACATCTTCTCTAAGAATTTGTGAGATTCGTATACACAGTTATCTTTGGCCATTACCACAAACCCTAATCCTCTTCTTTCTACTAAATTCCCCTTTCCAAACTTGGCAAGAAATATTGAGCTCTAAAATAAGCCTACTAAATCACCAGTCTCCGCTTCACAATCCCCAACACTACAAACACTTTATACATATCTCACTAAAAACAAGACACACAAAAGAAAGCCAAAAGTTCCATGTAAATCTATCAAAAGCATAACAAATAACACCAAGTATTCTAGTAATACAAAGTGACATTCTTAAAAATGCAACACTAAACATTAATTCACAAACAAACCACAATTCATTTCTTCACCACATAAACACACAAATTAGATAAAACCAAGCTAATATTTTGCAAATATACCAAATCAAGACTCAAACTTTATAGCACACAAGTACACAACATATACAAAACCAAGCTAATATTCCAAACATACCAAATCAAGACTCAAACTTTACAACACACAAACCCCCATATGCAAATCAAGCAAATACCCACATAGCTAAAACTCACAAATTTCACAAATTCAACCAAAAATCACCTAAAACTCACAAAAAAGCTCATTTCTTTACATACCCATCAACCCAAAACTTAATATAAATTAACCAAAATGAGCAAAATGGCATATATTAAAGTAAAGTTGCAAGTTTAGATCACATTAAAATTAAAAAGCTGCATGAAAAAAAATTAAAATTTGTGTTGACTCACCAGAAAATATTAGCAGAGAGTTGAAAAAATGTAAGTGAATTTAACACAAAGACAGAGGAGAGAGAGATGTGAAAAGATCAGATGAAGTGGAGTTTAGTTACCATACTTAGCTTTTTATTTCAACTATACTTTTTTGGATAAGGTTCTTATTTTACTTCTTATATTTTTGGACCTCTTTGTCACACTTTATTACATGACTGCCATTATTAGTCATAAATGCAAAATAATTTAGAAATAAAATTTATCTTTTTTAGTCCTTTTGCATTGTTTGTATTTTCTGGGCTATTTTTAAAATATACCTTTATTATATGACTGCCCTTATTTGTCAAAATCCAAAATAAATCATAAATAAGTTTTATTATTGTCCTTTTATTGTTTGTTTTTCTGGGTTATATTTAGGTGGAAAGTCTTTTGATGAGTGTGTCTTTTAAAAAATAGCTTTATTACATGTGTACATGACTGCCCTTATTAGTCATAAATACAAAATAAATCAGAAATGAATTTCGTCTTTTTTGTCCTATATATGTTTTGTTTTTTATGGGTTATTTTTTAAGTGAAAAGTCTTTTGAGTGTGTCTTATAAATTATACCTTAAAAATTAAAAGAAGGAAATATATTATCTATAAAGCATGGGTTATCTAAATATTGAATTGAGTGGGTATTATGGGTTTTGTTAAATGAGGTTTTGTACCATGTTGAGAGTTTATAAAATCAAAGTTGGAGAATGAAAGGGACATGAGTATAAAAAAGGGAGTTGGATTTTGGATGAGTAGTTGGTGAAGTTAGCTAAATTGTTTGGTTTGAGATATTTAATGAGATTGCATTAAATAGTATTTAGACTTCTAATGGCATGTTAGAAATTTGTGTGTTATTTGTTGTATGTCAATTTTTTGATTAGTTACACCATCATTTTGAATAATCAAATGCTATTAATTTTAAGAGGCTTTCATATGAATGAATGCAGGTATAAAACAAAAAGTAAGGAGATAGAAGTTGCTTTTTGTTTATCTTAAAGATAGGGGTATTCTTAAAATATAATTAAGTTATATGAGAACGTATAAGACGTGGATATCACTCCTAATACATCTTCTATAGGAACATAACATACTTCTTGTTCCGCATCATGGAGGATCACACATTTTACGAACTTTACACGCCTTTGTTCGCTAACCAATCCGGCGGTTGCCTTCCTGATAAACATGCTCAGTACGTACTTGTCATTGCGAACTTTGGACAAGAGTCATGCAATGTTTAACTATGAATTGTAAAGGACCATGTGAGATAGAAGAAGTGGTTTGAGACCGTAAATTTAAATTACTAGTGCCTCTCTAACATTGGACACGAAAAAAAGAAAAAACGATGATATACAACTACATACATTTTCTACATTGATGTGCAATTAAACACCTCATTAGATTACCTCCCTCATTATACTGAAAATTGGAAACTTTTGTGATGCAACTACTACTAAAACTATATTTTTGAATATTTTCATATTAATAGATTTGGTGGAAGGTCACTAGTTCCTGCATTTTAAAGCTCCCTCATTTGTATAATTGGTCACATTTTTATTTTGCTTTTTCATACTATGTACAAGTATACAACCTAATTTGGCTATTTTAAATTAACACGGCAAAATATATGACTAATTTATAACTTCTTCATTTGTAAAAGTAAAAAACCTATGAGAAGCTGATAGCACATAGTATATATATGTGTAAATTATGATATCACACAGTAACGATATAGTAATAAAAAAACTTATCATCTTTCCAGGCCTCACAAATTTATAACTTGTTTGACTAGGTGGAACAAACTAACTTATCGTGACCATTGAAGCGGATTCACTAAAGATATACTTTTTTATAGTTTGTAGAGAAGACATTGTACTGTAAAGTCGTCAAATGCAATATAGAACAATACTTAACTAATGATCGATGCATTGGTGCTAGTATAATTATTTAACCTAAGGTGTCTAGTTTGGCTTGGTTCTACGATGGTCATGATGGACATGAATTCATGATAATTAATATTATCCTTCACATAAACTCATTGTATGTACTTTGGTAGATACACATCCACGGTTGCGCATGCTTTTTAATTTAAATAAATCACTAATATATAGAAATGACAGTCAAATATGAAATTTAGGAAATGGTCTAGCCTCTTTCAGTTCAAATGCACTATCATCTATGCACATGTTGCTTTATTGTACGTTTCTTATCATTTGCCCTTCGAATCAAAATATTATATACATTTCAACAAATATACCTTTTTTTCACAGGTCATTATTTAAAATCCCGTATGAAATGATTGTAATTAGAGCCACCTCATAATTATTGGAGCCACTTCAATACGAGGCCGTGAGAACTGAATTTACTCTTTAATTAGCTCTTTATTCAAATACTTTACAAATCCATATTTCTATATTTGAAGGCAATATTAGATTAGAAAACGGGACAGTTGGGTAGAAAGGGGGTGAATGACAATTTGATCAAAGTAATACTACCTAAAAAAGATATTATTAACCAAAAGAAAAAAAGAAAAAGAGACTAATAAAAGGAACATCTCATTGTGTAATTATACCTATTATATTGAATAAGAAACATCTTTTAGGGGTGATATGCATTATTGAGTAACTTTATGCATGATGAGGATAGACGGATAGTACATTGATTCAGAAAAATTGTACTATCTTGTATCAAATTATCATAATAAATTCAATAATAGGCATATTCACGAAAAGAGTAAAAATAGTTATTTTTATTTACATGGAAAAAATTGATGACTTTAAGAAAAAAGATACTATTTCAATTGTAAGACAACATCATCAAACATAACAAACGCGATTTCATGCAAGTCTTCATAGTTCATATTAAGAAGCACAACTCGTGGATTGCAGGTTGTATCTATTTGGGAGTTGTTTGAGCCTTGTACATGGGGCGCATCCGTTGATCAATTTTGTACCTCACCAACCTTGATCATGATGAGGATTGCGGGCAACTAACAAGCATTATTAGCCGTAACAGAGCATCTTTGGATATTCTAATAACACTAGCTAATTCATAAACTAGAAGCATTGACCTTTCATGACATCACTTCACCAAGGACCATCAACCACCATCATACATGCGGTTAGCTAATCATGACCTTCGGTTATTACACTTACGATCGAATGGAGGCACTACATAAATAAAACTAACCAAGATATGAAAGATCTAGTTAAGGTGCATTATATCACTAATTGTTAGCAGGGCCGTCCCGTAGATTTGAGAGGCCTTGTGAGAAATAGTAAAATGAGGCCCCAATACATTAAAAAAAATACAAAATATATAAATAAAAGGTTATTATTAAGCTTTCACCTGAATACGACGCCCTTCTTATATTTTTCGAAACAAAAAATATTTACCAAATCTTGACAATTATATATTTTTTAAAGCCAATAAATATAGCCATTATATCAATGACCGATGAAGATTTTTTATGATTATATAAGAAAAATATAAATTGGGAAGAATAATAATGTGGCTTTTCATATTTTAAGCCAAAAAAAAGGATTGAATTAGTGACAAGAAAATCTTGATATCTTCCTTTAATAATTATTGAACAAAGTTTTAAATATGAGGCCATTGGCTTTGGGGGGACCCTGTGCAAATGTGCACTTGGCACACTCCCAAAGCCGGCACTGATTGTTAGAAAAGACGGTTCACTATTAAGATAAAAGCAGACGTGTTTCTCTCAAGCTAAATCAACTTAAGCTTCCTACAAGCCAAGTAAAATCATAAATTTTTACCCGTTTATTGGACTATTATGGAAGTACAAAGCCTCTTCAAAGACTTTCTGACATTATATACTAGTAAGTACTAATTGATAGTCTTAAATTTTTATACAAAGTAACCATTATTGGTGTTAATTAAATATAATTGGATTTTGCCTGTAAATGAGTAAAAAAAAAAAAAAAAACCTATTTAAATATTGATTTTTTTTTTATCCCAACATCAAATATAGGTAAATAGTAGGAAGGATGTTTCATTGACGGGAATTATTATTTACCAAATGAGTTGGAGCGTAACAATAATTGACCGCCGGGATTTTGTCTTGTGTTACTTATGTACTTATGTTGATGTTGATTGTGAGAACTGATAAACACATTGTAACAACAATATATATAATGGCATGCAGGTAAATCACAGAGAAAGATGGGGGCTAAACAAGGACGTAGAAAGGTCCAAGTCTCATGCAGATAAAACCCCCCAACTTCCTTCAGACCTCAGAAAAGAATGCAACAACATTTTGCCTACTCTTTCTCCTTAAAAACCACAAATTTTTCATCAGCCACCCTCCTCGGACTAATCAAAAGATGACACGTCTTCATCATCAACGTGTAGTCCCACTTTTAATTGTCAAATTCCAGCTGGTAAAATACATCTCATGTAGCCAAGTAACCTAAAAACAACAAAAAAACAGTAGGCGAGTAAATAAGGAGATTATTGTAACGCCGCCAAGTGGATAAGGTAATGACATGTGTTGAACCACGTGAGAGAAATGGTCACAACTTCTCTTCTTTTTGCCCAAAAGCCAATTTCTCATTTTTGGATAACTCCGTCTCTTGCCTCTTTTCACTCCTTTCTCTCTTTTCTTCCTTTTCCTTTCCGAAATACGTCTACGTACTTGTTACTCCATTAACTTATCATGAATATAACACCAATTTGGCAATTTTGGATAAGTCTTTCTACTTTTTATGATAAAGATGTTTACTTAAAGGCCATACAAGTTTTATCGAGTACCTACGGATAAGCTAAACCAGTCCAGTTTCATGCAAATCTAAATCGGATTTGGGAAAAAAAAACATTTTTTTTATAATGTCTTCATATTCTATACAATTTTATAAAATAACGGTATATCTCAAAGCTTTTTGATATGTAATATATACGGAATACCTTCTATATCACGTGTAAGTAAAAATTATAAAAACAGGTTTATCATATTTAGTTCACTATATATATATACTTTATACGTTCTGTTAAGTACATTTTCAATATTATAGTAATTAGTTGATTAATTTGGATAACAAATTGCATATTACGTGGACTTTTTTTCACCATCTATTCAATGCGTTTCAAAAAGATAAAATTAGCATCATTTGTATATTTATCTATCAAAATTTCGATGGACATACATATAAATTGTCAAAGATAACTCACAAAATTCTACTTGTTTAAATATCTCTAAATAGAGTTGAGAAAAATTACTCGACTTAATGTATCTCATATGCGGAAAAAACGTAATCAATAAAAATACATGTGAACGAGTGATATCTAAGTATCACTTCCTATAACTTCGTGTTTTTATTGGTATATGTCTTTGTAGGGATGACGTGAAATCCCGCAACTATTAATAAATCGTAATATTACTATCCCAGTAGGCAAAGAACCATATAGGATCAAAACAACCAAGGGAATACGTTTTTGAGAATTCAATCTAGGAATAAAATGCGTAGGGAAACTATGAGGAAAAGGCAGTGACTCAGTGAGAGAGTGAGGTAGGGGCTTATCCATTCGCCGCATTAAACGGGAAGCGAGGTGGGGAGGTAGGGTCATCGTGGGTTGTGATGGCATGTGGACGTGGTGTGCTATAGCAATGGTCTCTTCTCTTCCAATCTAGATTTTTCTTTTCTTACCAAATATATTTGTGGGAAATAGTGGACTTGTGGGCTCAACTGTCCCTATCCACTTCCAAAGTCTTTTTTCTTTTTATCCAATTGTTTTGACAAGGTTTCCAGGGCCCACCTATTATGGAATGTTCCAATCGTATCTTCCAAGCTCAGATATTTGTTGCTCTCTATGTGCTGCCAACTTGCCAAGTACCGACGACCTACTATAAGGTTAACATTGCAAATTTGCAAGTAAGGACCTCGAAATCAAGTTCAATACTAGAAGTATACGTACTACATACATCCCTCTTACCCCTCTTACGCACTATATCCATCTAACCTAAATTTTGATGTAGATCTTAATCACTTCATATGGAACATGAATTTTATCCAGTTAAAAAAAAATTGAGTTTTGATGATTAATAGTTTATTTTTAAATTTTTGATTGTTTTACAGTATATTTCAGTTCCTTTATTTTGTTTAAGTAGGTTTCGCCTTTGATCCTTTTAGAAACTTCAAAAATTTCAATTCATATGAGTTGCGGTCGAAAAGAATATGCCCTCAATCTAACCTAATTATAATTCACAATATAGCTAAATAACATATATCTCAAATCTCAATCACATGAAAGTCAATTGTTTTATTTTTAGATAGAGCTCAACTCGAATTTATCAAATCAAGATAACTTCAAAAATTGAGAACATTTAAATTGAAAATAGTAGAGATTAGCTGAATATTTTATGTAAATAAAAAAATTTTGAACTAGAGTAAATAAGCTTATGAAGGCCAAGACTTGAACCCCACAATTTCGTCATTTACGATAAGCTAGCAACCAACTAGCCAATAGAAAAAGATCCGTAATTTGATAGCAAAAAAAACTAAAATTTGATTGTTTATAATGCGATACAATATTTTGATAACGCCAGGTCTTCTTTTACGCTTTACAACGGGAAAAAGGTTGTCATGAAAGCATTTAAGATAGCTCTTTAAATACCCTTAAAAAAAGGTTAGCTCCTTAAATGGAGTCACAACACACGTATTTAAAATGATGAAAATTCCAATCATAACGAGAAAGATTTACTTATATCATTTGATTTTTATTAATGTTAAAGAATATATATAACATATGACATTTCTATATTTTATAATAAAATTTATATAATTAAGGGGTTGTGATGTACAAATATTATTACAATTTGGTCATATTCTATCTTTTTAGTTTTTGATGCAAAGGATGGGGACTCTTCTAGTCTTTTTATTCGATAAGTGTATGATAATAGCTTCTCACTTCTTACGTTTAATTTCTAAACTTACTTTGTAGTAATGGACCTAGTTGGATGGCTTTATCCAGATTTGAAGTGGATCTTCACCTCTAAGTGGTTGATTAAGATTACTTCTTTTAAGTATGATTGAGATTATTAAAATTATTGTACTAGTAACATAATCTATTGAGTTATACCTTAACACATGTACTCATAATTAAAAATTGGTTGCGTGAAGACTGAAGCCACAAAATATTCAAAGGAACTAATTCCCCCGATCTACCCGAGAACAAAGACTATTGGGTAGTTCAGATGCGAGCTCGCTAGGATTTGCTGGGTATGAGTATGACCCAAACGTAAAAGTTATACCTTAACTCATGACGGAGCTATATTGACATATTGTTGACCAAAATGTTATTGCAATGCTCAATCCAAGATGAGCTGGGTAGTTTAGACTTCAAAGTTCAAACATGAAAATATGGAATGATAGAAGTTCAGTTGGAGCTATGATGTTGGCCCAAATGTCTTCGCATGCCCAGTCCAAGAGGAGCTGGATGGTTAAAACATGAAAAATATGAAGGATAGAAGTTTAGTTGATAGTTACTCCGTACTTATCACCTTCTCTTAATCAGCTACTTAGAGGTGAAGATCCAGTGATAGCCTTAGCCTTCTTGCTCTCCTTAGTTTATCCTGCATAGCTAGCTAGCTAGCTAGTCTTTTAATTTGCAATGTATATCTTCGTTCTTTGCCATTTCAAACATAATTTTTTCTTCTCTAACAATTGCATCATAAAATTAAGACCATTAGATTACTATATATCATTCTTGCGTATTAGTATTTGCTTTCCCATATATGCATGATCCCGGCCGGTAGAATGTTTAAGACCTCTCAAACTAATAACTGTACTAAAAGTAGAGTGTACTGCCTCCAAAAAGATTTGAACTTCACACCATAGCCCATATTGGCAAGTCAAAATGATTACAAAACATTCGAGAAAGTAAACGAGAGAAAAATTAAAGTAAAGATAACTTCTTGATAAGAGTTAGGTTGACACACTCGGCGGTACGTACTGCAATTCTTCATGCAAATGTTGCATGAAGAAAAATACTCAGTTAGTGGCTTACTAGTAGTTTAGTTAGTACTTGTATTGTACATGTAGGATTCTGACTTAAATTTATTGGTCTCTTATGGATTCTTGATATGTAGTGCTATGACTTAATTCTTTGACTTGGGTGCGAGCTTTCAATCAGATCTACTAATATTCTTTTTTTTTTTTGTTTGGTTATCTTACTATTATAGCAAGAAGGCTAAGGCTATCAGTGGATGTATATATCAAGAAGACTAACCTCGGAGCAATCAATCTTATTAATTTAGGAACGAAGAAGACTGACCGATGGCCATCACCAGAGGGACGTACATTCACAAGGGTTTTGTGAATTGAATCATCCAAAGGGGACAAATATAGTGTAGCATTGCCTTCGGATAGTTTGCAAATGTAGAACCCTTATATATCTACAAGCCTGGCATATGGCTTCGCCGAGTTTTACATCGAAACGTATAATAACACAAATGTTAGTAGTCAGTCACCAATAATTTACGTACAAAAAAAAAAAAAATAAGGGCTTAAGGTGCAGGGCGATCCTGACATTTTAGGGGCTCCAGGGCGATAGATATGTACAAAATTTGCCTGTAATTATTTTGTAGCAAACAAATAACACAAACTTTTTTTTGCAGTGAAAACGTCCTAAGGCTACGATTTGGGCAACTGCCCCTCCTTGCCCACCCTCAGAAACAGGCCTGTTATTGTTAAGGGGGTAGGCGCTTTTTAGCTTCTGTGGCAGATTGGATCACCTTAACGGTATCATAGTTTCTCCTGATGGTTGGCTATCCTTGTCTACTAATGCAGCAGCTTCAAGTGAAGCTGCTGATCATGTGTCCATTGAGTTCGCTACTTCGCTCCAACACCATCTACGGCCTTCCTTGTTCATGGGGACATCGGACATGCCTGCTTCTTGTACTCCTTTTACAGCTTCTTTGGGTTGTGGAAGCAGCAAGTATAGTGCAGCAGGGGCTTAGCGGACCTATTCTGAGGCCTTTAAACATACCTTTTGGCGTGATGCTCTGAGGCAAGAAATGCAAGCTCCGATATTATGCATGACAAAATATTTGTAGTAGTTTTCTCTGTATTTTTCGTTTGATGAATGAAGGTCAATGACTCAAATGGTTAATTGGTTTATAAAATGAAAGTAATAGAATTCAGGTGTAGATCCCAGGAATATGGAAACAGTAAGAATGTAAGATTACAGAAATAGGATAACACACAATAATAGCAGATAAGGAGATGAAATTGCTCGACACTCCCGCAAATGTACTAATGTCACAATTATAGCCAAAGTAAAAAGATTTGTAGCCTTTGGAAGTGTCAGACAACTTAATTAAGGAAGGTGAACTTCCGAATTGCTCGTTCTTTGACTTCAAACAAGCCACTGTAGACATGTTTTATTCTACATACTCTAATACCCTTCATTCTGCAATAGTTAATTACTGAAAATGACTTCCTCCCAGAGAACAAAATAAGAAACTTCGAACGTAAAATTTTAAGCAATTTGATCCAAAAATTCTCTGCAACAGTAGTAAGGACTTGGGAGGGTAAGCTTAAGAATGACGAGATTCGATGAAGGATTTCTGAACATTGGTTGCACAAAAGTGACAATGCAAAAACTTGCCATTGTGACTAGCTATTAGCCTCTTACGAGAGATTTAACACGATGGACATTCATATACTAGACAAAATTACATCATGTACAGAGTATATGTAAAATCCTGTGGCATAGTATTTGATCAAACATGGTAGATCATTCCTACCTCTAACGTCGATGCATGAGGAATACTAAGTGGACAAGCAGGAGCCCTGCTGTTCCTTCTCAAGAAATCATAACCTAAATTAATAGCAAGCTTCTTAAACCAACTTGATCCATGCTTTGCCCTTACATGAGCATGCCCCATTATGTATGCTATTCCAGCCTCCCTTGCTTCCATTAGATCTTGAAGTTCTTCTCTCGCTCCATCTTTGATCTTTGGGGACTCTGGCAACAGAAATCTTACTCGTTTCCTCATGTTGATCACTGGAGATTGAATCTCTTTCAACTCGGATGTTCCAGGCAAATTCTCATCATCGTCCTCCGTGTCTTCACGGAGTTTAATCCCATCTACATGAGTAGAGGGAGTTCCAACGACTGTCATCTTCTCATCTGTCTCTTTTTCGGACTCATCCTTCGAACAATTCCTATTACTCTCAGCTCTAATGAACTCTGCTATGCTACACACGAGATCATTCTCAAACTCCAAGTCATCCTTGTGGAAATCATGATACCCATATCTCACAATGCATCTATAGAGGCGGTATTCTTTTGGCCCGACATGACCAACCAGGAACCTTTCCTCAGGTTTCACATGTGGCACTGGCACAGATTTGATGCACAGGAAGACCAAAACTTGATGGAAAGCCGGGAGATTAGTGACAAAGTGTGAAAATATTGCAGGAATCCCAGAAACAAGCTCGGTGTGAATCAGGCCCATACCACGAACTCTTACAATGCCTAAACTGGGGCCCAAGCTGAGAAGCCAATTGATGGAGACCTTATTTTGGACATCGAATTCATACTTTTTACGGGTTCCATAGTGCCACACATACATTATAATCATAAAGATAAAAGCCAGGGCAATGGGGACCCAGGCTCCTTCAAGAAACTTGATCAGGGATGCTGAGAAGTAGAGAGCTTCAAGGGAGCCAAAGAACAAGACAAAAGCGATTGCGAGGAACACACTTTTGTGCCAACATAGAACAATGACAAGTGACATAAGGCACGTTGTGACAAGCATCACTGTAATGACAGCCAAACCTGTTCAACCAAGAAAACATCAGCTCAGACTTAAGACTGGATGAACCTGAAGACATTGTAGGCTCAACAAAAATTAACACATTGTGTGAGAATCTTTTACATTATCTAAGGCTGCAAATACCTGATGCATTGCCCATGCGTTTTGTGTCTCTAAAACCAATGGTGACAGCCAAGCACAATATCATCAATGTCCAATTTATCTCCGGAATGTATATCTGCCCATGAATTTTGGACGAGGTGTGCACAATTTTTACGCGTGGGAAGCATCCGAGAGCTTGACATTGCTTTATGATGGAGAAAGTGCCTGTAATTATGGCTTGGCTACCAACTACAGCAGCTAAAATAGCGATCCCTAGAACTGGCCATCTTAAATTCTCTGCCACATAACATTTCATTTTCAATCATAAAACTTAGTGAAACTAGAATTTCTAGAAGTGAAAAAAGGGGAAAGATCTATGGCTACCTGGTACAGAGACATAGAATCCAATATGGTAACCACTGGCCAGATCATGGTGTTTAGACAGAAAGGCAGCTTGCCCCATATAAGCAAGAATCAAAGACGGATACACCACAAAAGTGAAGGCAAGCTGCACAACAGCAGAAACATATTAGAGCTATACCCTTATGACCAAATTAGTCAAAGTGAAATGAATGATGCTTTGTTTTCTGCAATGCTCTTAACAGTTAGAACAAGTAATTAGTCAATGGACCCTTTTCCGATGGCAAACATAGTTTAAGAAAAAAAGTGGAAAGGTAAGGCTGTATACTTCTGACCACCATCCCATGCTATTGGTTAAAAGCCCCTTGGAGTAGTGGTATGCAATGGCGCTCAAAGTCAGTATTATGCCTCAAAGGAGGAAGCAGCAAGCTCTAACAAAACATCAAATTACCATCTCCCTCACTATTTAATATTAGTCTACAGCTATTACTATAAGTTGTACGTTGCTGTACATATATTGAACCCTGCAACACAGAGATACGATGCGGACAAACTTGTAGAGCACTGGGCAAATCGAACCAAGTTGAATAAACTCAGATTAATTAACTCAAACGAGACTTCACTGTAGCACTAGAACCCCCCTCATTAAAATTAAAATGAAAGACTGACTAAAACACACCTTGATTGATAACTGCGAAAAGTGCCCAAGGTCGGCAAACATGGCCTCTGAACCTGCACTTGTAAGTTTTGAAGTTTATCCTCAATGCTGAAAAAGAGATAAAGGGCCACAGAAAGCAGCTTTATGAAAATTTAGAAATACCTGTAATACACAACAAAATTCCGCCCAAAGACATCCAACCACCAGCCTGTGTTTTCTTTAGAAATGCGTACATGTAATATGGAGAAAGTGCTTTATAGACATGAGGATTCCAACGTACAATGTTGTATAAGCCAATGGAACTGATGCAGAATAGCCATGTTATGACTATTGGTGCAAACAGAAAACCAACTCGATGAGTGCCAAAGTGCTGGATGGCAAACAAGCCTATAAGTATGAGGCACGCAACTGGGACTTCTACATCTGCCTTGCAAAGAGAGCACAAGTCTTTTAGGAGCAAAGATCCAATAGAAGCAGGTAATAAGTTCAGATTGTAAAACACTAAATACAATAATGTCTAAGCGGTAATATCAGTCATCATAGATGCCATGTAACTTATATTTTACTACACAAGTTTGGAGCACTAAAATGTATATTAGTTTTGACTTGCATAAGTTACATTCCCTCGATTTGCTGGAAAACTCAACCTTATTTTTTTCAGTGCACAGTTTACAGTATGCAACTTTGATAGCCTATCAAGATTGATTGGGGTCTTAGTAATATCGAAAAGAAATCAAAACAACAACAGGGAAGTATAAGTATGGACTTGAAGCAAATTTGCAGACTGTAGACTTATGATAAGTAAAGCAGTGGTCTTGTCATGATAGGCTTATAGCACTTTAACAAATTTAATAGTTCAATGTCAAGGAGGGCCAGATGTGTATTCATTGCTTCTAAAAGATCAATCAATAAAAAAAGTCAGAATATCAACACAACTCCAAGCTAGATGTGAAAGATAAGCCTCAGATCAGATCATAGAACATCACCCAGCAACATTCACGTATTAAACTTGATTATGTAGCTGAGAAATTTGGTTTCCAGTATGATTACTTAAAGGTTGTCGTATTAAGGAAACAGTATCTATTTTCAAAAGTTGCTTTAATTAAAACTTTACTTTATTTAGCCTAGTATAAGTTTCTTTACAAAACAGGCATATATGCTCATAACTATGCTTATAAAATCAAGCCCATTCACCGGGAACACCTCTGCAAATACCTAATCTTTTGTTATAGCTAGTCTATGAGAGGTTCTTAGAATAGCCAACAAATCAACCAAATTATAATATAGAGCTTTTGAGTTCAACCACCAAAATTCACAGTTCACACCATAGCACTAAAATGCCTGAAAGCCGCAGACTCAGATAACATATGCACAGTTTTATCTTGAGCCAGATTGTAACAAACAGACACGGTTTCGAATTACAACCACTAATGACATGATATGTTTCATAGAATTTATAATTGAGAGACCTGATTAAACAATATTGCATCAAGTTTCATTCCTTCGGTGGGAAGTTATATTACAGGGTATTATATAGCAAAAATGATTTAACTGTCTTTATGTTCACTTCCTTTTCCCCACCAGCCACCATCAGCAACTCTGAACTGAACAAATAAAAAAATCAAGATAAAATTTGCAAGTCCACACTCAACCAGCAACATTACCTACCTACTCCACTTATGGAAAAGATATGGAAAACGTTGCAAGAGTTCCTCTGAAGTTATGAAGCTAGGCAACTTCTGAGATGTCTCGGTAAGTCGCCAATTTAGACGAGAAGAACCTCCCTAAGGAATAAAAGCTACTTAGCTATGCTAATGGGATATCTTAGCATTGATTTGACATACAATTCATCTAGTCCCAACTTGCATAGAAATCTAAATCATTTACTAAATCTGACCCATAACTAGCACCATCAAGTCATAATCCGTACCTACTTTTGGTATTTTCACCATTCATGCAAAAACACATAGATAAGATAAAATCCAAGAATTCTTACATTTGTGATGCTCATGTGACATTGAAAGCTCCAGACCAGAAACCGCAGAAAAAACTGAAAAACACCAAAAATAAAATCTCAAAACATAATTCATCAACAAGCAAACTACCAACTGAAATCTCACAACCCAAATAACATCTAAATCTAGAAATGGCAATTTCAAGGATATAAAAAACATACCAGAAATAGCAGGGGTTAATACACCATCTCCTATCACCATACAAGCCCCAATCAATGCTAACACAAGCAAGAACCTTTGCAAAACTCTATGCTTTTCCAAAGTAGACTTCACCCTCAATCCAAAACTTGTTTGGAATGGACTAACCACATCTTTCTTGTACTCAGACAAATCCTCATCTGCTACCTGACCATTGGGTAGTGAATGAACTCTGGCATGTCTACACAGCAAAGAATACAAAGCAAATGTCCCTCCTTCCCCATTATCATCAGCTCTAAGCACTATAAACACATACTTAAGCAAAGGTATAAGAGTCAGAGTCCAAAACACAAAGCTCAACACCCCAAAAATCTCCTCATTTGTGTCAGAATGCTGAATATCCTCAGCAAATGCACTCTTATACACATACAATGGAGATGTACTTAAATCACCATACACAACTCCCAAGCTCTGGTAAGCCAAGATCAAGACTTGCCTCCATGATTCCTTCTGCATCATCACATACACCATAAAATCACAATCTTTGCAATAAGTTCAAATGAAATGACAAGCTTATAAATACATGCAAATATATAACAGACCTTTACTTGATTCTGATAAAAACCACTTTCTGGATCCATCATAGACTCTCTCAAAAAGGGCACAAGATCATCTTTTCTGATATTTGAAGTAAATTTCAGCTAATGTCCACTTTAGGAAAGCAGTTCACAAGTCCAAATACACACTTGACTTTCTATAAATGTACCAAAGTACGCCTTACTGGTGTGCGTGGTTTGCAGGCTATTGCGCGTAACCAGGGACCAAAGATAACAGCTGCGGGTTACCACGTTAAAAACAGCACTTACCAAAGCGAGTAGTAAATTCAGTTCCAAGACACACCCAATTTTATTAACATTAAAGACTTAGAAGATTTGACATAAAAAGTAAGTACAATATGGTAAGTAGTATATATGTCAGTAAGTCTGTAACTGCAAAGATAGTAGTAGAAGTACAGTTTCTATAATGGGGTGTTTTTAGAGTGTAGAGTTAGTTGAACAAACAGCAAAAGCCAGAAACTTAAGCACTTTAGAGACAAAGAAGGATGGTAGTTGAGAGTACTTGGAATCAGGAGGTTATTTTGGGGGGAAAGAAGATTTTTGAGAATATTTTGCGTGAAGAGTGAGAAACACAACAGACATTAGAGAGAGGTTTTTAATGTTAGTATATTTGCTCCAAATCATTTCTACATTTTTATATGATCTCTAAACAAGTGGTATTTTTATATGTGTTCTAAACAAGTGGTCTCTAGTTTTAAATCAAAGTTTATGGTTGATTGATTTGTTGACGATGTTGCGAATGTTAGATGTTTGTGTTGTTTGCAATGTCATGTAAATCTCGTCCTCTCAAATCTATATAAGACTCTCCGAGTAAAGAAGACTATATAAAGAAATAACGGTATAATAGATGTATAGAATTTTTAAATATTCTTAATCTAGTAATTTAGTTTTGGTATGGGAAAGTACTATTTGTTAAGTACAATTCATATTCAAAATATTAACGGAGTATTATTTATAGTTTCCTTATGACTTTGCATTAATAAATTAATTTTTGTATTAAATTTAATTGAATTGAAATAAATTATATTGAGAAAAAAAAGTATGATTAAAGGTTTCGATTTCGTTCAATTATATATAGATTGGTTGAGAGTGGTATAAGTATTATTATTATTACAATTGTTATACGGCTTTGCATTAGTATATATCTTAAGACAAATCGAATTAAACTAAATTTATTAGAAATGAATGTGAGATATATTAAAATGGTACTAAATGAAGTTATTGTTATACGACTTGGTTATGGGACAATTGAGTTAACTTTACACCACTTGGCAATGAGATAGAGTGAAGTGGCAAAGGGAGGGTCTGAAAGTTTTCAGTAAGCTAGTGATGCCGGAAGTTTGCATGTTACCTTCAAACGGAACAATATCATATCAAGGGTGTTGAGATCTCTTTCTTTGCTGATGTGAACTTTGCTAGTAGAATCTCATTTATGTGGATTATGGACAGTCCCTCTTTGTGAGACTTGGCAAAAATTCATGTCCTTGAGTATCGATTCCTTTTTCGAGAAAAAAAAAAACTGGACACATTGAAGTATAATGTGATTGATTTGAAAAAAAATAAGCGTGATAGTTTTGTAAGATAAGTATTTTGTGGTAGATTGTTAGCGTGACATATATTGTACTTTTAAACAACTAGGAATAATGATAGAGTATATTTAAGTTAAAATTAAACTTGAGAGTACGTATGTACTCTCAAGTATGCCTGATAATCTATCTTTAGAGATAAATGTTTTGTCATCCTAATCCCCTTGCTTTTACAGAATTTTAGAAAAATAATAGATGACCAAAATTGAAGATTAATTAAGCAAGCTTTGAAATAAAAATAGTTTGTAAAAAATAAGGAAATTTCACACAACAGACCTTAATGAGGAATCTAAGTTCATAAAAAATAAGCAAATAGTAAAAAAATCTGGGAAAAGTGGTGATAGTGGGGAGAAGAAAAATAGTGATTGTGGGTGGTTCGTTAAAAAAACTTAGGTTTGGAAGGGAGGCTCGTGAAAACGGGTGCAACAGAAAAAATACGAATGAAACTTAGGATTAATGGAGAATAAACGAAAGTTAGGATTAATAAAAAACATACCGCCAAACTTGGGATTATTCCCATTAATAAAAAACATACCGTCAAACGGGTGCAACACAAAAAATCATGTAAATCCTAAAATGGCTTGACATATAGCTGTCCAATGAGCTAGGCGCGGGTACGATGTCTTGATTAGTTTGTGCCGATGCGTGGCAATCTGCACTAATCTGATCAGGTCATAATTATCAGATCTATCATTCGCATCTCGACATGCGTCTTCATACACGACATAACCATACTCTATACATATACTTGGGAGATATTCCTTCTGTTTCATTTGCAGCAGTGGTACGTAACTGGGAAGTAATTACTCAACGATCGCATGCTAGTATCACATTTTCACTGGATTTATTGCACCAGGATATTTCATTAATCGTTTTAAAGTAGACTCATGGAAAACCCCTCTGCAATAAACAACGAAACATCAGCCCTCCCTCCTAGAAATCCCAATGATGCTCTCCTCAGATCTACTAAAAAGGCAAAGCGCAAAGCAATCCACGTTACTGAGTTTTTAAACTCAAATACCATGGAGATCTCAAATCATGGCAATGAAGCTGTACAGCCAGGAAAGGATGTTCACAATGCAATTCCAAATCAGCCTGCGTCTTATAGTGCTACTCTAAGGCAAGGTATGGCTCCAAAACCCATTCAACCATTCATCAACCTTGCTTCGCATGATGATGATTCAGATGACGATTCTTTCCCTGAGGAAATGGAAGATGAGGAAAGTTGTCCAGTCATTCTCCTCTCTAAAGAAGAAAAAGCACGAATACGAAGTCCTTGGAGATCATCTCTTATAGTAAAAATGTTTGATACTACTATGGGATATAAATCATTCTACAATAAGCTTCGTACCAAATGGAGTTTGAAAGGCAGCCTTTTGCTAACTGATATAGGGCATGACTACTATGTAGCTAGGTTCGCGGCTATTGAGGATTATGAGCATGTCATCACTCAGGGGCCATGGATGATAGGGGATCACTACCTTACAATAAGGCCCTGGAAACCTAACTTCGTTCCCGATGATAACCCTCTAAAGTTCCTCACTACTTGGGTCCGTATCCCAAACCTTCCTGTCGAATACTTTAATGAAGAGTTCCTTCACAAAGTTGGAGCTCGAATTGGTAAGGTACTGCGTATTGATCGTACCACAGCACAGGCCGAGCGTGGCCAATTTACCAGATTGAGCGTTGAGGTAGACCTTACTAAGCCACTCTTGGCAAAGTTTTGGTTTCGTGGCAAAATTTGGAAAATTCAATATGAGGGCCTAAGAATGATATGTTTTTCCTGCGGCAAATATGGTCATGCAAGCTCCACATGTCCTCTCCTAGCCTCTCAAACACTCCCCCATGATCATCCTGAGATTGAAGACGCTATGCATGATCTAAAACAAGGAGACGAGGAGAAATATGGGTCCTGGATGCAAGTCAAGAAGCCCCCGAGAAAACAAGGTCCGAGAGGTCAAGGAAAAGCTCCGAGTGTGGTTGCAGCTCCAATTCAAGCCCCTAAACAAAGCCCACCCAAGAACCCTGTAGTCAACCCTAACCCGTTTTCTCCAGGCTCCAGATTTGATATTTTAGGTGATAAGCTTGCTGATATTCATAAAGATTCTCTGCAAACTTTTAAGGAAGCAGAGATATTTAATACCCCAAATTTAGGAGATTCTAGTGCTGTTAGCAAAGCCAACGATTCTCTTGGGATCTCCTCCAATATCTTCCCTACCACTGATTTAGGAGATGCAATCATGATTGATTCTCAATCTATCCAGTTCAATTCTAAACCTAGTTGTTCCACAGTACCCCCAAGCACACAAAAAACACCCTCCTCTAAAACCCTTGCTGCAAAGAAACCCACTCCAATCAAAAAGCCCAAAGACAGAGTCCCCCTCAAGGTTCTAAACCTAGACCTTCCCCATGCAAACCCTAATCCAATATCATTGCCAGCCAAAGAGAATATAGTACCCTCCCCATGCACTGTTGCTAGCCCCTCTCAAGAACCCCCCCAACAAGCTATAATCAATCCTACTAGTTCCCAAACAATTCATGACTCTCCCCCCCTACGCCTCCTCCCAGCTTTGTGCACCCTAGTGACCCCCCCGGACAAGATCTTATGTGTTGGGACGGTGATGGAGAGACCGTACTTTGTAATGGCAATCCCGGAGATTCATCAATTGATGATCACGTTCGAGACGCATGTGGAACCCCATCCCCAACCCCCGGAGATGGTGGTATCAGTGGAACTCTCCCATGAAACTAGCAAGGTGCTCAACTTTGTTAGAGAAGCATATCTAAGCAGTCTCAAAACTATACCAGTTTCCATGGTTGATAGATATCCCCCGCTATCCCCAAATGCTACCCCCATCTCCTTCTTAGTGTGGAACATACAAGGAGTTGGTAATAATGATACCCTTACTGCTTTAAGGGAGATCATTAGGATTCATAATCCCTCAGTTGTGGCTCTTGTCGAGACTCATATGGATGGTGCTTGCGCAGAAATGGTTGCCTCCTCCATTCATTATACTGGTCATACTAGGGTTGATGCTCAAGGCTTTTGGGTTGGAATTTGGATCTTCTGGCGCCCTGACCTTGTTTCCATTAATCTTATCACTAAGCACGAGCAATATATCACGATGATAATTACTCGAACTGGTGACATCCCTTGGTTCTTCACAGCTGTATACGCTAGCTCTGATGCTACACGCAGGAAAGACCTTTGGAGAGAATTGCAGGACTTTGCCACGAGTCTTGATAAACCTTGGTTGATCGCTGAAGACTTCAATGAGACTCGTTCTCTTAGTGAACGAAGTGGAGGTGGTTCGAGCATGGTAAGAAGGTGTGCAAACTTCAACAATTGGATTGAGAATTGTGAGCTCATTGAGCTGAGCTTTGAAGGGGCTGCGCACACTTGGGCTAGAGGGGAAACCCCTGCCACTAGGAAAAGTGGCAGGTTGGATAGAGCTCTAGCATCTGGTGATTGGAGCCTTCGGTTTGAGGAAGCCAAGGTTCGTCATCTCCCTTCTACTCACTCAGATCATTGCCCGTTGCTTATTTCTCCTAATGGGTTTACTCCATTATCGTCCTTGACGAAACCGTTTAAGTTTCAAGCTGCCTGGTTATTGCATGAAACCTTTGCGGAGTTTGTTGACAACAATTGGGATAATTCAGCCCCGCTCAACACTTTCTTGAAGCCGTTTTCAGAAAAGCTCCAGAACTGGAACAAAGAGGTGTTTGGCAATATATTTCGAAGAAAACGAGAGCTCCTCAATCGTATTGCAGGAATACAGAAGAAGTTATCTTTGGCACATGACCGTGGCCTTATTAAGCTTGAATCAAAGCTTAGACGAGAGTATAACAAAGTCCTTGCTCAGGAAGAGCTCTTATGGTACCAGAAGTCAAGGATGGATTTTATTAAGGATGGTGATCGCAACACATCCTTCTTCCACCTCTCTACTGTGATCCGGAGATGGCGTAACAAAGTGGCAGCTATCAAGAATGCTGATGGTGATTGGGTTTTTGACAGCAATGAAGTTAAAAGGTTCGTAGTCTCTTATTTCCAAGACCTTTATACTGAACCTAATGTTACCCCCCCTGGTGCATTTTCTCCCCAAGAATATTTTTCCGGAGTTCTCTAACAAAGCACTCTAGAAGCTCATGAGGCCTTTCACTAATTCTGAAGTGGAAGGTATTGTTAAGTCCATGCCTTCCTTGAAGGCCCCTGGACCCGACGGTTTCCAAGCCTTGTTTTACCAAAAGCACTGGAATATTGTTGCTCCCAGTGTTTGTCAAGCCGTCCTTCATCTTTTATCAGGGCAAGGAGTTCCGGATAGCATGAACGAGACTTTCATAGTCTTAATCCCTAAGGTGGATAACCCCGAGCAAGTCACTCAACTAAGGCCCATAAGCTTGTGCAATGTGTCGTATAAGGTTGCTAGTAAGGCCATTGTGAACCGCATCAAGCCTTTGCTTCCTAGTTTAATCTCCCACTCGCAAGGAGGCTTTGTCCCTGGCAGGCAAATTACGGATAACATTATTATTGTGCAGGAAGTTCTCCACTCAATGCGCAAAAAGCAAGGATCTAAAGGCACAATGGCTATTAAGATCGACCTTGAAAAGGCGTATGATCGTCTACGATGGTCATTCATTGAGGATACACTTGTTGAGATGCATTTTCCTCCTCCCTTTGTCAAGATCATCATGGATTGTGTCACCTCGGTCAGTACTAGGGTTTTGTGGAATGGTGACCCTACAGATGCTTTCACTCCCTCAAGAGGAGTCCGGCAAGGGGACCCACTCTCCTCATACTTGTTCGTCATGTGTATGGAACGCCTACATCAAGTAATTCAGGACGCTATTCTTGCTGGGGAATGGAAGCCAATCAGAGCGAGTAGGTCTGGCCCTCTCCTTTCTAACCTATTTTTTGCAGACGACTTAATTTTGTTTGCAGAGGCTAGTGTGAATCAAGCAAGAGTGATCAAGAGATGCTTGGATCAGTTTTGTGAGGCCTTGGGTGAGAAGGTCAGCCTCATGAAATCCAGAGTTATTTTTTCGAGCAATATGCAAGGGTGTGAAGCTGATCTTGTTAGCAACACGTTGGGCATTGAAGCTACATCTGATCTTGGCAAGTACCTTGGGATGCCAACTATTAATGGGAGAGTCACATGAGCAACTTATGAACATTTGAACACCAAGATCGATCGTAGGTTATCTGGTTGGAAGACTAAAGTCCTCTCTCTGGCTGGTCGTGCTACCTTAGCTCAATCAACCTTGACCAACCTTGCCTCTTATTCTCTACAGTCAGCAAAAATTCCTCGATCAGTGTGCGATGATATCGACCGCAAAACGAGGAAGTTCCTGTGGGGTGGTACTGAGGAGCAGCGCAAAGTGCATCTTATCTCCTGGGAGACCATTCAAAAGCCTAAAGAATCTGGGGGCTTAGGTCTGCGGTCAACTCGTCAATCTAATGCTGCTTTTTTAGCCAAGTTAGGTTGGCGTCTCCTTTCAGAGCCAACTTCACTTTGGTCAAGAGTTGTACGAGCCAAGTATTGCAAGGGAAGGTGCGATATTGATATGTTCAAGGAAACTTCTAGCATGTCGAATGCGTGGAGTGGAATAGTTGCAAATGCTAAAATCATCTCGCAAGGTATCAGCTCTGCAGTTGGAAATGGGAATGGCACACTCTTTTGGGATCATAGCTGGGTGGATAAGAAACCACTATCGGAGCTAACTCTAGGAGAGATTCCACCAGCAACCCTTGGCTTCACCGTTGCTGAAATGTGGAATGGCGTACAAGGCTGGAACTGGGAGCTGTTCTCTGATATTCTCCCAGTTGACATTCTGAAAAGGATAGCTTCAATTGACCTTATTGAAGATGATGACGCTACTGATGCTCTGTTTTGGAACAGGTCCTCAAGTGGAGAGTTCTCAATAGGCTCAGCTATTAGCATTCTACGCAATGATCCAGCAGACACAACGGATAATTGGAGTCATATCTGGAAAATCAAGGCTCAGCAGCGAGCTAAATTCTTCCTCTAGTTGGCGCTTCATGATCGAGTTATGTGCAACTCCCTTCGTACTAGACGAAATCTCTCCGACGACCCAAGTTGTGCGCGTTGTGGTGCGTTGGAAGAAACCTTACTCCATACTCTCCGTGATTGTCCCAAATCTAAGGAGGTATGGACGAAATTAGGAGGTATATCTAGAGTATCCTCCTTCTTTCTCAGCCCCTTGAGCGAATGGTTACTTGAGAACTCATCCGCGTCCCAAGGAGCAATTGATAATGATTGGTCATCTAGGGTTACTACAGTGCTGTGGTGGGTTTGGCGCTGGAGAAATTGCAGCATCTTTGGTCGAGAGAGTGAAATCCCTCAAGATACAACAGTGTTCTTTAGGCTTAGGTTTGAGGATGTGAAGATAGCTTTGAGCAGGTCAGTTGTGGAGGGCTCAAGCACTCGAGTGATGCAGGAAATATTCGTCAAGTGGGTCCCCCCTGCTGAGGGATGGGTTGCCCTAAATACGGATGGCGCTTCAAAAGGTAATCCAGGCATTGCCGGCGGGGGTGGAGTTCTAAGAGATGCGTCTGGGCAGTTTTTAGGGGCTTTCATTGCCAACTTTGGTCACTGTTCATCCATGCGAGCCGAGTTGCTTGCTCTTAGCCAAGGTCTTTCCTATGCACGCGAGTTGGGTTGTCGACGGGTTGTGGTTTTTGTTGATAATGAGGCATGCACATTACTCATGAAGAGCGAAGAGAGGAGTCAGGGCTTTAACAAACATGTTATTGATCTTTGTCGTCGTCTCTTGGATATGGAAGATTGGGAAGTTAGCCTCTCTCATACCTACAGAGAAGCTAACAAGGTTGCGGATTGGTTAGCAAATCAAGGGGTCTTGCAGGATCAAAAATCAGTCACTCTAGATGCCCCTCCCCCAGGTCTCTCTAGTCTTTTGCTTAACGACATTTCGGGCGTGGCTTGGCCACGCTTAGTTACTTTGTAATAGGAGCTTGCTTCTCTTTCGCACCAAAAAAAAAAAACATTTTCACTGGATTTTCTTTGTACACTCATCTACGGAGTATGAACATTTAATTCGTATACTTGGACAACGAAGGCGTCTTCACTCCCTTAGACAAGCCATTGTAGGAGTGGCATAGCCATAAAGTATGAGGTAAATGATCATCATTCATCATATAAACATCTACTCCTAATCGACTTTGAATATGAAATCATTTGCTAGATAATTTTGCTTATTTAGAAAATTTATTTATATATTTAAAAGAAAATGTTGAGTATTGCGTCAAATGACCTCTTTGCTACCAATGTGGCTCCACCCCAATCTTAAAGGGTTGTTAATTAATGGTCGGCCTTAAATAGTTAACTGCATATTCGCATTTCATAGTTACTACTCTACGTCTCTACGTACGTACAACTCTCACATCCAGTAAATTATCTTCCACTAATCACTGCGTTAGGAAAACAGTAAAGACAATTTGGGGGGGGGGGGGTTATTAGTTAGGAAATGAGGACAGTGGTACAGTACCTAGCTATAGGTTGGTAAAACACGACATCAAAGTTAAATTCAGTGGAGAAATGTCTAGAACAAAAGTTGATAAGTAATGGAGATAAGAGGAGTAGATGAGCAACCTTTCTCCATCTTTGTAGGACCCCGTCTCTAAAAACAAAAGGTGAGGATATTTTCTTCCTTGTTGATAAAAGTGAGCACAAATTGTATAGGATGTAAAATGTACGTGCCATACACTACATAACACTCAGCAAGTAGGTTTGCTACGTGGAATGATTACATATGGTCATTGTCTACAACGTCTACATGCATAGAAATTTAGAATAAATAGTGGTTAGATCCAGATACTTCCTTAATCCATCACTCAATGTTACTGTTTATGAGTTAGACTCGCGTAATTGTTTGAGACCATCTGGCATTTGGTGGGACGTACACTTATAGAGTACTAGCAAATCATTATATAAGGGGACTAATGAGATGATATGATAGGCACAACAAAATTTCAGTTCTTATTATGAAATTAATTCTTAACACAAGTAATAAGTTTGAAGGCAAATTGTTCAAAAGAAGAAAAACATTATTGCTTTTGTGATCATCTCTTTACTGCTAATGGACCCTTTAGTGCTTTCAAATGGCCCAATTGATTATTAGTTTTCTTTCACTCACATTTTTTCACATGACTCATCAGTGACCCTATGTGTGCAAGCCAAATAAAACTTTCAACCGATGATCATATCCTTTTTTTTTTTTGGTACAAGGGAAAAACAACGAAAAACTAAACTAAGCGGGCTTAGAACGCTCCATAAGATCCTCAAAAAAGACATCATGCACCACCACCGGAGGGGGGGGGGGGCATAAACTCCTTATACTTCTCTTGATTCTGCACTCCCATGTTCGTCAACTGATGATCATATCTTTGATAAAAGGTCAGGTCTAAGGTTGTGTATAGTATGTCATACTTCAAAAGTTTATAAGGTTAATAAGATTATCTAACTAAAATTAGTTATATAGTGTTTGGTAAAAGAAGACTAATTATAAGGCATAAGGGTGTTAGTTTTTGATCAATATATAAGGTTAGCTTAAACTAAGGTGACTAATTATATTTTTCTTTCAATTTCCCCCATTTTTTTGCTTACACAGTATTTTTTTTACTCACAATTTCTGAGTTTCATATTATCGTTTTACACACACCACTTATATATTTAGTCAATTTCAACAACCACTTTCAATTTAATTGAATCAGATACTTTATCAGATTTTACCATTCACTTATCGTATAAGATACCTTATCGAGCAACTGCTATTCATTTACCTTATCAGTTTTCAATTTTTATCAGCTTATCAAGTCAATTTGCCATACATATATTTAATTAAAGGTCTTTTTAAGTTGACCAGTACTAATCCATTCCTAGATATTTAGTTATAGTATTAGCTAGTTATCACATATCTAATCTATGTATATATATAAAGGAGAATGTTTTCGTAGCTCCACATCGAATCCAGTATTTGGAGGAGTCT